>CABFPE010000400.1:171540-188890 GCA_900660155.1 Hofstenia miamia | reverse complement strand
GAAAGATAATATTTAATACTTCAAAATATGGACAAGGAATCTAGCTTTAATATTGTTTACAATATATATTTTTTATAATAGCATTTATCAGTTGAGCAACATCAATTTTGAAAAAATGCACACTCAAATTAATGTTTCCAAACGCTAATATAAAATTTTTTGTGGAAAAACATTGAACGCACATAGAAGAATTCTAAAGACAGATTCGGATAGACAATGAAAAGGTCTTTAAAAATTTTAGTATGACTTTTTGAGTTTTGCTTTTTTCTTCGAGCAAACATCAATTTTAAAAAAAAGTACTCTCAAATTAGTGTTTTCAAATTGTAATACAAAATGCTTTGTGTAAAAAAATTGAAAACACATAGAAAAATTCTAAAAACAGATTCAGATAGACAATAAAAAGATCTTTAAAAAATTTAGTATGAGTTTTTGAGTTTTGCATTTTTAACTGTATAAATTAGAAATTTGTTGTTTTTGACTTTAGAAAGTTGATATATTCAAGGGAGACATCTAGCGAAAAAATTATGATTTTTACCAGAATTTCTGTGCTTCAATTTCTTCATATGCTTACTTTTGGTAAATGTCAATTAATTTTATCGAAAGTGATCACAATATTTTTATATAAAACCGGACACATAATTGTGCTCTAAAACTCTGGCGTAAAATAAGTTTTTTTTCAAAAAATGAAAGTAAACTAGCAAGCAAAGTACTACAATTACATTGTAAGTGACTGATTTGTTACTTTGAATTCGATGTATTTGTCACAACTGCAAGGGCAGTACGGTTTTCTGACCCAACTCAACTCAAACATCTTTTACAAAAAACGGATCCAGCATAAGTGGAGATCTCTAAAATTTGTCAGTGAACTGTACAGTTCAGATTAGAGATGTGCGCTGTGCGTTAGCAGTCTATGGTTAGGGATGTGATACCTTTATAATGTTGTGATTTTGGATATTATCAAATTATTGATAATTGTTCTGTTATCCTACAGACATTTGCAATCTCTAAAAATACTATTTTATTTTGCCTTTACGATATAATCTTTAACTCAATTTGAATATATTCGAAAACCAAGTATATAGCTGACTACAAAATCTGGTGCAATCGCTGATGGAACAAACAAAGGAAGTAATTATTTGCAGGCACAACATGAACACTTCTTTGTAATTAACTTTCTTCATAGATATAGTTGTCAAAGTAAAAAGTAAAATACTTTTCCTATTCAAAATAATGATACCCGCATATTGTCCAATTAATTATACAATTTACTCCTGTCCCACCCTGATTCACTTATTCAGGTCAATTTTTTAATATAATTAGATCAATCAATGATTATATTTATAGAAAGGAATTTTATTAATGCTTAGTTCTGAATAATTTTTCTAATCAATTTACAAGATCATAAATTATTTACCACACTGACATCAAAGGATTTGTTTAATCTGAAAGTCAAAGCTCCTGCAATGCTCCATGATCAAAACAAACTGTTTTATGAATTTTATTGCAATGCAGCTGCTAAATTCAATATTTAGCTAAACCTTCTAAATGTTGAATATTGTACAGCTAATACAAAGTTAAAGTTATAAATCCCATATTGGAAAATGTTTCTATTTTGAACAGAACTAATAAAACAGTTGTCACAAGATGAGAAATGTCTTGCACATCTAAAGACATTGTTAATTAGGGATTTTAGAAATGCTTCATGTTATAACTTAATTTCTAAATTCTAAATTCAGAAGAAACAATCCATTTAATTCAGCAAATGTACTGCTTTTTACAAGTAACACCAGCTATTCACATAGACAATAAAATAATGCATGAAATTGGAACAAATAATTGTGAACCAGAGGCAGAAGGAGATCCTCAACGACTGGTCGAGCCCGCTTTTTGGAGGGTTTGGAGGAAAAATTTTTTTTTCAAATCAGATCATCATTCAATAATTGCGACATTAGTTACTTTGCTTGGATGTATAGATTTTAATATTACATTGAACGATTCGAGACATTAATATTTTAGTTTCAGTCCCAAAAAGATAAGTCTCAAGTCTCAGTTTCATCTCGATGACAAAAATTTCAGTATAAACTCGATTTGAAACTGTTATTGATCTCATTTGAAATTTTAACATGCAATAATGTTTAATTGAAAACAAACATTAAGAATAGTAAACTGGAAGTTTAATGGCTAAATTTTAAAATGAATAATTCCTTTTAGCTTAATTATAATTTTTTTTAATTAAGCTAAAGTTTTTGCAATTTTCTAGTCTCAAAAAAGGCTGGAGTTTCATTGTCTCAATAAAAAAGTCTCATTTCTCGTCTCAAAGAATAAAGTCTCGGTCTTGCCTCAAACTATCTCGTTTTATCACTAAATAGCAAAGCGTTTAATTGTCCCACCAATGGCTAGTACTTACTAGCCAAAAGGGACCAAAACGTCATTTTCTGATGGGGCATCTCACAGTGATCAACCGAGTGGCCATATTAAAATATTAGATCCTAGAAATAAACTTCCTGACCCTAGTTTTTAAATTTTTTCATCTTTTTTGTCGAGAAACGCCAAACGGGAGTACATTTCACCATGTCCTCTCTTTGAATTCGTCACTACTAGTTATGACATGCAAGTCATACGTTTTCGTTTGTTATACTGACCGCCAGAAGTGTATTCATCATCCAAATAACTTCTGCAGTTAGTGAAAGATTGCCTCTTACTGCTAATAATAAGTTAGAGGTAGCTTTAATTCAAAAACCATGTTTTTATATAGGAATTCCTAAAATGCAAAGATGTCGTCTTCTTACTATAATGTCTTAACATTTCATTAATTCATTTTGTTAGCTTTAGTTTTTGAATTAGTCATAGGCATATCAAATGTTGTTGAAGCACTATATTCTTTCCCCGGATCCCAAATGACAAAGTTGTGTCAAATTTAGGAAGATGGATTGAGTCCAAAAAATTGACCCGTTTCCACTCCCATATTCTATGGGACAGTGTCCAGAAAAACCCTATAATTTGCATATTAATTATTTTAAAAAACCTACTGTATTATACATTATTTTTTGACATGGGAGGACATCTTAGTCATGATTAGTGAGTTATAAAATGCGGGCGAAGTCCCTCGAAAAGTTTGAAAATATTAAAAATAGTACCCTCAAAATACATTTCATGACATTTTTGCTGAAAATTATTTGATTTAGCTAATCAAATTCAATTTTGAATACCTGACGGGAGAAATTCAACCATGTCCCTTCCTCTTTCGGGTGGTCGTATGCAGGTATACATACAACAGGAGGTATTATTTTGATTGATTCGTACGCAACACTTTCTAAAATTTGTATTCAGCAATAGAAAGGACTTCTTGTCGACAAACATTTGGTAAAGAATTTGATTGCGGCGTTGAAGAATTTGATTCTTACCATTGCCTTGAGGCTTAACCAGCTACTTTCTATTATATTTAACTTTGGCCTGTAGCTGCATGGAACAAGTCTCACAAATTTAGTAGTTGTTAATATCTTTCAAATCATACAATCCCTAGGACGTTTTCAATGCTCAATCAAATGTTTCTTAAATCTCCAACCATTGTTAAATTTGGTTCAGGACTATCAGTCAATAATCTAATGCTTTTCATACTTTTGATCTAGCATTACTCCGTTTTCATAAGTAAGCTAGCTTCTTAGTTTGTTCTAATGCAGCTACAATCGTGTCCTCATTAGCATATGTATATAGTTTAACTCGAACATTTGGCTAAGGAAGTAGCAATGTGCCCTAACTTTTCTAGTTCTTAGAAATTTTAAGAATCTGCTTCACGCATTTAGAATTAGGAGATACACACCAATGAGCGCATCATTAACCAAATGTTTCTAAACAAGTCGAAAACTATCATTGTAGGATCCCAAAGTTTCATCTTAGAAGTAAATGCCGGCCTTTCACTATAAATTCTGTGGGAGGGACAGGGGAATTTTCGGGAAATACTTCTTTGCTAGATATTTATTTCCAGCTAATCTGTGTACTTTATTTTGTCTTCAAGGTTAGCATTCTTTGTAACAACATGAACATTTGCCCAAAAAGAGAGGTTGATAGCCTAATGACTCCGAATTCTTGCAAATTCTTAATTTCATTTTAATGTAGTCAGCATCATCTTCTATGAACCGATTTCTAACAGGTTATGGTTTTACTTTACTTCACTTTTCTACACAAGCTACTTGGTTCTCAAGGTTTCTAATATATGCGTCATTTAGTGGTTTCTCAAAAATATGTGAAAATTGTTGATATAATAACTTTCATATTCTTCTGGAGTTTTCTATATTTGGGCGTCTAATGCTGAAGGTTAGTTGGTCAACTGCAGTAGTGCAATTAGTTTTCATTTTTATGAAGAATGAAAGAAAATCACTCCCAATAAGCACATTTACAGGCAACCTTTCCTCAAATTGAAAAGAAATTCTAAGTGCCAAATAATTGGTTTCCTTCAGTGGAAGCTGTACCTGTAGTTGAACACTTACCTGTGGGTGTTGTCAGTTTTTGTTCTCAACTTTTGTGTGAAAGTGGGAATGCCACTGTTTACTGCAATGGTAACAAATCTCCATTGTTGGCTGTGGTATATATTACTCTTTGATTGTGATCAACTGTTTTCTGAGGTGAATACAGGAAAGGAGAAGTGAGGCATCCTGCCCCCTTCTAAACTAAGAAAAATCTATTAAAATGGTGGATAAATAAATGCAAACTGAAATTTTTCATTACCTTTTTTATTTTACTTTGTTCTCAATTTAGCTTATAATGACTGTTGTTTGACCATATTTCAAACCCCATTGCTTTGATAGTAGCATTAATATATTGCTTAAATGATGGCAAATTTTATGTTCTTTATTTTCATTTTTATATAAATATTGCAACTGATGTATTTAAATACCATAGAACTATATATTTCTGTTTTTTGTAAAAAATCAGTAATGTCAATTTGACAATTGTCATCTTAACCATAACATCCAAGACTTTTGTTTACAATTTCTGATGGTTTCTACACAAATTATTTAAATGCTCCTAACACACTAAACAATAATGATGTCTCAAATCAGAAAACACCTAGTATGTGACTACTTCTTACTTGGTTTATTGAAAGAATTCAAAAATAGTTGAAGCTAGTTCTTACTGCAATGGTCTTTAGACCTATCTATTTTCTAAACACTAAGTATGAGAGGAATTTGAATGCTTTTGCAAAACAACTAATATTTTAATGTATTTCATACACTGGAATAATTTTCATCAACCAAAAGATGTGTTGTGATATCAGCGCTCCTAAATTTCCTATTATGTGTGGGAGATAATTGTTTGAGAATTGGGAAAAAACAGCTTTTGTCTGAGGCACAATAGGCAGTTTGGTTTAGCTGTTAGTTGTATCAAGTTATGTGGTACAAATATGAAAAATATTTTTTTTGCACCAATATTAATGTTGGATTCTCAAATTTGTAAATGATATATATCAGTTGCTTAATTTTTCTTCAAGGACAATGGCCAAAGTTTCTCAAACATCAATTTTCTTAAGTATTGTATCAATGCTTTGACACTCCACATTGGAAATTTGCACCAAATTCATAGAGATATTACTTTATATCAAGATTTACATAATTTAGAATGAAGGGTGAATCATTGATCCAGCAAAGTCAATCTCATCAAAAGAGTATTGTGCGGGCAATATTTGACAAATTTTGCTCAAACAGTAAAGACTTAGTAAGCTTTCTGCAATCTCAGTTTCTGCACTTTTTGGAAAGTATATTTCCAGTCTAATAGCATGACCAGCCCCTTACCACAAAAGCTCTTGATAGTTCATTAATGGACTAAGATTGATTTCAATTCACTCAAAATGTCTTGTTGAAAACAATCAGGTAGTGCTTTTGCATGTCCACAACAACCATTGCATTGTTAAAAATAAAAATTGTTTACTTAGCCTCTTCATTTCATGGTGTCTTCATTTTTGCTTCATCATTGGAGGACATACCAAATGGATCCACATCTTTTATCTCAATAAGAAAAATATGTTAAAGCATCATTTGATTGATTAGAATGGATCAGCTTTTGCTGCATTAATAGAATATAAATTGAGTGCTTTCTTATTTTGTGTGATTAGTTTGCAATTTTTGTAATATATTAACAGTTGACATTGTAACAATAAAAATATCAACAAAAATAGAAAAATTATAGCAAGGGATCAACAGTAAATTTTACACAACAAAAATGGAGATCAACACAGTATTTATCTTTTATATTCTAAGATGTATTGTGATGGCTTTATGACATAATTGACTGCAATCTGCAAGTTGTCTTATGAAGGCTTAGCTCTTCACAGATCTGCATTACTTATGCAATGGTCACTATGCAATGGGAATAATTGAAGGAGTTCCTCTAGACTAATGATTAAACCTTAACTCACAAAAATTTCTAGATTGACTCAACTCTGGATGTGTGGCTCTGCACCTACTCAAAGCTCATTCAGATAAAAGTTGATACAGGATATTTACAATTGAAAATCATAACAAAATTCCATTTAAATGTTCAATTGAATTTTGTCAATTAATCCTCTAAAAATTTGCTGGTCATTGGGGTAGCTACCAAGGGGTAGACTAGTACAGACAGACTCCATTATGGTTAAACAAGATTTAAACAAAAATGTTGAATCAATTTTTTTATAAATATAGTAATATTGCTAGGGTCCATTTTGCCTGTCTTTGTTTTATCTCTGGTACATTTTTATCTCTGAACATTGATTTCCTCAGGCCTGATGCCACTTTAATTTTTCAAGCATTTTGTGTTTGTGTTATCAAAATATTGGCTGTTAAGAAAAATGAAATTAATCTGTTAAACCTTTTGACATAGATTTGAGAACAATCTAAGCCTAGTTCTGTCCAGCAGAAATTCAAATATACAAGCTATCTGTTTACAAAGAACCAAATTACAAAACAAGTTAGTTACACTTGAAATTTGAAAAGATTGGACCTGATTTGTAAACTTAGAAGAAGTGCCAAAATTCATGATGCAAATTATTAGTGACTAATAAATGACTGATAAAGTGACTGAACATGTATTAATTAATAAATGTAGGTTAGGAAGCTGCTCTACACTAAATTATTTATTAAAGCCAATATATTTCAGTAATGGCTACATATAATGTTAATTAGGCAGCTAGTAACAAGTCTGGTTGTGAATCCATGAAACACTTTTACAAAATAGAGTTTAAGTCGAAATTTGTCTTGTCTTGAGTATACACTGAGCTAGGATAGGGTACACATAAATTATATTAATGAGCTGAGAGGTGGAACTCAACCACATGGATTATTGAAGGCTTATTGAAACTGGATGTGGAGATCAGCTTTGGGCAGATGCCCATTATCAATTGTTGGAGAGATTGCTGAGTGTCTTCATCACCTAAATAGTGAGCAGTTAACTCTGGTTACATTATGTTAAGAGAAACAAACAAAATCTTAAGCAGTAGCTAGTTAAGTAAATCACTACCCACAAAGATACAACTAATGTTATACTGTAACAAAGGATTAACAGTAATATTTCCTGGTAGAGGATGTTACATGGCAACCATGACAACCAAGAATAGCAACTGTCAGAAAAGAAAAATTCAGTAGAACAACCCACATACTATGACAGATCTACAAGTGAAAGTGGAAATTAAGCAACAAGACAAATACATGAAAAACAAACTTGTCAACAGAGAGAGCTACCTGAACCCAAATCAAACCACTTCAGTAAGATCCTGGAATCGTGATCAAGAAGGATTACCACTACAAACCAGAAAAAATAAAACATGACAAAAGGTAAGAAATGCAGCACAAAGAAAATAGCGCCCAGAGCAGTAACCCCTAGAACAACACAATCACCACAATGCTCTGGTGAAAATTCATCCCTTGAAACAGAACTACAGTCTTTCAATTCACCTCCAGAAACAAGTGCTCAGGAAATAGTTGACATGTTAAAAAAGAGCCAAGAAAATGAAGCATTTTTAAAAAACAAAATTGAACAACTAACAAGCAAAGTCAAACAGATGGAATGACAAAATGAAACCATCTTGAGCAATATTAAGTTAAGCATGGAAATGTGATTAGATGAACAAAGCAAAGTATTTCAAAACAAGATCAAACTCCTCACACACCAATTATCAGAGTCCAACAAAAGATTCTTAGAACAGAACCAACAATGGCAGGAAAGAAATCAACAACTGGAAAGGACAAATAGACTGTTAATAGAGGATAATGATCTACAAGCAGGAGAACTGGAGCAACTAAAAGACAAATTAAGATACTACAGTTGACGGAAGAAGAGAACAGGGGCAAAATGCAAACCCATGAAATAGAATTTCATTCAAGGAAAGAAAGCAAGTTGCAAGCACTGCACATGCCAACTGGCAAAGAGGTGATATATGAGGAATCAAACAAAGACTCAGATGCTGAGAAACAAAAAATCATAAATGAAATTACAAAGACAGTGACTACACACCTGCAAGAGGAAGACACAATGAAGAATTATAAAAAACCCAAGTATGAAAACTCAATCTTACCACAACTAACAACCAATGATACTATAACCTGCAAGGCAACATTACCCAAGTTTAATGGAAGGGTAGATTGCTAAAACCCAACATTTGCTGAATGGCTACAAATGTTCAAATTGACAATGGTGGAATGCAAAGTGAGCCAGCAAGCAGCAGCAGCAAGACTCCTGCTATATCTAACAGGTGCAGCTTCTCAGCACTATCTGCTGCTGGACGTGGAAATGAAAAGGAACTATGAACTACTGATCAGAGATTTCATAAACTATTATGAAAATGAAAGCTTCAAAAACCAGTACTGAATTATTGTAAATGTGACAAAAATGAAAAAAACCAATGATAGTCAAAATTACATTCAACAAGTAAAACACCTACTAGTGCTGAGCTCCAAGAGAGAATAGATATTCTAAGTACAATCTGTTCTCACACATCTGCAAAGGGATGCCTGAGAGCATTAGGACACAGTTTGAAATAAAATGTGACATAGATGACAAATTAGAAAGAATAATCCAAAAGGCAGTTGATATACAGGCATAAATATACAAAAAGGCTGTATGGCACAGAGAGGGACCAACATGGAGGAACAACCTGAAACCACGCACCCCAAACAAAACTTATAATGAAATAAAACCAGAAAAAATTATAAAGGTAAAAGGAAAAGACAGAAAAACCAGAAAGGTAAGAGAGAAAGATGTTAAGTGTTACAGCTGTGGACAGAAGAGTCACAAAAAACCAGATTTCACAAAACAAATAAATGTAATTAGCAATGAAGAAGCTTACTAAGGCAAAGAAGATGTACTGCAAACAGAAGATGAAATGGACAAAGCATTGCCAAACAACAAGGATTCAGAAAACTAGTCAGAGTGCCAACTCATAAAAACTGTGCATTGATAATGATCCTGACAAATCTTGACACAATAAATACTATAATGATAGCAATCAATGGAGTGCTGACTAAAGCAACAATCAACACTGGAGCAGCAACATTGATAATCACTGATGAATGTGCCACAAAGCTAGGGTTTGTATCAGAAGCTTTGAACAGCTGCAATAAGAGACTAATTAGCACATCAGGAGAATATATCAACATGAAAGGAATGATAAACACAGTACAGATGAGAATTGCTAACACAACATTTGAACAGTCCTTGGTGGTAGTGGACACACATAACAATTTGTTGCCATATAAAGTTATCTTAGGAGACAAGTTTTTGACGAAAAACAGATGTGTCATCAATTATGCAAACAGAACTATAAAAGTTGAGAAAGGAAGAAATGGAAATTGAAGAAGAACAAGGGAAACAGAAAATTATTACATTCAAATTACAGGAAGATATCCCTTTACAGCCACATCAATGGAAGATGCATACAATTGAAATGGAGGATGTGATAACAGCTGACATAATGCTATACAATAACTAAGGCATTAACACCAAAAGAGTATCAATGCTGGCTAGTGTGTGCACAGTCAAGCACAGGGAGGGAAGAATACCAATCCTCAATGCCATGAATTGGAACATTAATCAAAAGAAATCTCAAGTAAGAATGTATGGGAAGTACATCAAATCAAATATCAAACTCATCTGGAAGGCAATAGCAGATGACAATGGAGCAAGTAATTTGCATGGTTGATTCAAGGACTTGCAAATGAAAGCAGATAGTACTCCACATGGCTGACTCAAAGGTGAGTGGATGAACACCATCAAAGTTGTGAGTACTCCCAAAGGCTGAATCAAGGGCATAGGGATGAAAGCAGAAGAAGAAGACATATACAGGACACCTGAGATAAAGAACAAAGACTACCCACATCTGGAAGAGCAAGAAATCATGGAGCTAAGGAAATTGTTGGAGAAGCACAAAGATATATTCAACTACAGAGAGATAAGTGTGGAGCATGCAGTAGGCAAAAAACACAGAATAGTCACAACAATGGACAAATCAATTAAGCTACCAGTCAAAAGGTTACCAGAACAGACGAAAGATGAATACAATTGCATACTGGAGGAACTAATCAACAATAAGATCATCTGCCCAAGTGAAAGCCCATATGCAGCACCAACTGTATTCATGAAACAAGGGGACAAGTATTACCTATGCATAGACTTCCTGTAAATTAAATGAGGTGACAAAAAAGGATTCATATCCCCTACCACAGATAGAGAACATGCTGTATGACGTCAGTAAGCATAAATATTTCACAACATTAGACCTATGCAAAGCCTACTGACAGATGGAAGAAGATGATATTGAGAAAACAGCATTTATAACTCCTTATGGGCTGTATGAGTGGATATACATGGCATTTGGATTATGTAACACACCAGCAACTTTCCAGAGATGTATCATGAAATTGTCAAAAAACAAGACACACAGAATTGAGTAAGGGGTCAACACCTATATAGACAATATCATAGTAACTAGTGATACAATCCAAGAACATCTAGAAAAATTAGAGAGAACATTAACAATACTGGAGAATGCAGGACTTCATATTAATGGAAACAAATGTGACATCCCCAAAGATAAGATAGTATTTTTGGGAAGAACAATAGAGAAAGGAAGTATATGCATGAAGGACAATGCCAGAGAAATGATCTGTAAAATAGAAAAACCCAATAACAAGAAAGACATACAAAGCATAATGGGATTCTTAAACTATTGCAGCACTTTCATTCCAAACATAGCTGGCAAGACCACAAAGATGACCAGATTAATGAGGAAATCAGTACCATTTGTATGGACCTGGCAGGAGCAGGAGGAGCTAGATAACATCAAGGAAGAACTGGTGAAATTGCCATCCCTCAATACACCAGACTATAATGAACAGTTCATACTAGATTACAACACAAGTAAAGTGGTGATTGATGTCATGCTAGGACAAATAAAAAATGGAAAAGAGGTCCCCATTCAATTCTTCAGTTGCAAGCTAAGAACAAGCTAGGAAAATTGCAGATTAACCAAAGTGGAGGTGCTGGCATTGATGCAGAGCATCAAGATAATCTGACATTTCCTGATTGGCAGAGAATTGAGAGTGTGCACAGACAACAGTGGACTGGCATGGGTGAAAAGTTTTCTGGAGAAAAGTCTGGAATTGTGTCATGATGGATTGAATATTTGAACAAATTTACATTCTCAATTGAGCATAGGAAATGCACCCTACATAACAACACAGATTTTTCAACGTCACTACCAGAGTATCAGAGAGACGCAGCAAAACAAGATGGAGAAAAGAAACAATTTCAATTTTTGCCACATACTGAATACAAAGGACTGCTGGAAATAAACTTGGACAAAAAAGGCCAGGCTGTTCTACTAATACTGATGAGAGAGGAGATATCTGAACAAGAAATAGTGGATAAACAGAGAGATGACATAATCCTCAGTGAAATAATCAAAAAGGTAAGAGAGCCCCCAACAACACTATCAAAACTAATGGCAGGATACTAAGAGCATTACAAGTGGAAGATAAACAAAAACAGACTATTATATGTTGAAGCCAGTAACAACAGAATCACAATACCAGACTACTTTAAAAGGGAACTGATAAGAAAAATACATGAGAAGGGCCACTTGGGAATCACATAGATCTGGAAATGCTGTCAAAGGATGCAGAATGCTATCAATATCTACTGGTAATGGTGGACAATTTCACAAAATATGCAAGGATGATCCCAATGAAGAATATGACAGCAGAAACCACAGCAGAATTAGTATTGAAGGAATGGATTCTATGACTCAGGCTGATGGAAACAATAATAACAGACAAGGGCCCTCAATTTGAGAGCAGACTTTTTCAAGAGATGGCAAAGCTCCTGGAGATAGCAAGTGAACAAACAACAGCATACCACCCACAGGCCAACAGAGCAGTGGAGCAACTCAATTGAACACTGATCAAATTAATTAGGGTGGCAACATCAAGGATAGGTGGAAATAAATGGAGAGAAGTCATTGAGATGGTCAAATACTATTATAACACGTCAGTACATGCAACAACAGGAGTCACACAATTTAAGGCAATGTTCAGAAGAGAGGCAACAACCCTGTTATCAATGCAATATACCAACTACAGCAAAAGTTTGGACAACAAATACATAAACCAACTAAGGAAGCAGATTACAAGGATCCATGTGTCATAATATAAAGAAATCAGTGGTGAGACAGCAGCACAATAATAATAAAAAAATTTACAGGCACACACATAAGGTAGGAGATAAAGTATATGTGTTCACACTGATGAAACTCACAGACACAAATCAAGTCTGGAAACTAAAAAATGGTATGGTCTGGCCCTCACACAATAACACAGACACTACTGAACAATAAATACATGTTAGACAATAACAGACTATTACATTTCCAAAACCTGAAGAGAGCAACAGCAAACATTAAAGAAACAAAGATAGATGAGAATGCTGAATTCAAAATATGCTAAATTAACAGCAATGAAATTATATATGATATGTATGATTTAGATAGTCTACATGAAGAAGAATTTGACAATGAATACACAGCAAACATTGGAGACAATAACTTGAGCAGGAGAGTGCTGCCCCAGAGGACAGCAAGAAATAAACCTATATATGACCCTGAAATATGGGATATAAATTTACTAACTGCATTTAGGAAATTAGAGGACAATGATGCACCCACCAATGAAGAAGAGAGTGCACAGAAATCAACAATCAGAGGAGCTCTCAACCATGAACAGGAGAAGGAGAGTTCACAGAAGTTCTCAAACCAGATGTTGACTCAAGGGCANAGCTTTTAGTTGCCTTTTTGGATGATGCTACAATTAAAAGTGCTATAAGTGGAAGATAATCAAAAATGGATTATTATATGTTGAAGCCAGTAACAACAGAATCGTGATACCAGACTACTTTAAAAGGGAACTGATAAGAAAAATACACAACATTTCCCGACACAAAGAGCGCCATTAGAAAAAATCATTGCAACACAACCAAATGAGATAGTCCACATAGATCTGGAAATGCTGTCAAAGGATGCAGAAGGCTATCAATATCTACTGGTAATGGTGGACAATTTCACAAAATATGCAAGGATGATCCCAATGAAGAATATGACAGCAGAAACCACAGCAGAATTAGTATTGAAGGAATGGATTCTATGACTCAGGCTGATGGAAACAATAATAACAGAAAGGCCCTCAATTTGAGAGCAGACTTTTTCAAAAGATGCCAAAGCTCCTGGAGATAGCAAGTGAACAAATAACAGCATACCATCCACAGGCCAATGGAGCAGTGGAGCAACTCAATTGAACACTGATCAAATTAATTAGGGTGGCAACATCAAGGATAGGTGGAAATAAATGGAGAGAAGTCATTGAGATGGTCAAATACTATTATAACACGTCAGTACATGCAACAACAGGAGTCACACAATTTAAGGCAATGTTCAGAAGAGAGGCAACAACCCTGTTATCAATGCAATATACCAACTACAGCAAAAGTTTGGACAACAAATACATAAACCAACTAAGGAAGCAGATTACAAGGATCCATGTGTCATAATATAAAGAAATCAGTGGTGAGACAGCAGCACAATAATAATAAAAAAATTTACAGGCACACACATAAGGTAGGAGATAAAGTATATGTGTTCACACTGATGAAACTCACAGACACAAATCAAGTCTGGAAACTAAAAAATGGTATGGTCTGGCCCTCACACAATAACACAGACACTACTGAACAATAAATACATGTTAGACAATAACAGACTATTACATTTCCAAAACCTGAAGAGAGCAACAGCAAACATTAAAGAAACAAAGATAGATGAGAATGCTGAATTCAAAATATGCTAAATTAACAGCAATGAAATTATATATGATATGTATGATTTAGATAGTCTACATGAAGAAGAATTTGACAANAATACACAGCAAACATTGGAGACAATAACTTGAGCAGGAGAGTGCTGCCCCAGAGGACAGCAAGAAATAAACCTATATATGACCCTGAAATATGGGATATAAATTTACTAACTGCATTTAGGAAATTAGAGGACAATGATGCACCCACCAATGAAGAAGAGAGTGCACAGAAATCAACAATCAGAGGAGCTCTCAACCATGAACAGGAGAAGGAGAGTTCACAGAAGTTCTCAAACCAGATGTTGACTCAAGGGCAGAAGGGACGAGAATGAAGAACCAACAAATAGACAACATAGAGTGAGAAGGCATCCTAGTAGTACCCAAGGTTGATTCAAAGGCAGGGAGACCAATGAACAAGAAGCCTCTCCCACCAGGGATCTGCACCACTGATTCAAGGGCATGCAGAAAACTGGTGTGCAGCTCAACTTTCCTTCTGAGAGTCCATGACGCCTATTCAAGGGCAGTGAGACACTGGGAGTTGCAGGGGAAGGTGTAAGTGGTGGAAGAACTGTGGAGATGTGGAAGTGATTCAAGGCTGACATTATCCCCACTGGAACCACAACTGGTCAAGTGCCAATAGGAGTAACTGTGAGCTGATTCAAGGGCAAATCTGTAGAAACTATTAGCACAGATTCACAGCCCTTGGACTGTGAACTGAGCACCAGCAAATTACCATTAAGAATGACCCAGCTACATGCCTCCTCAGAAACCACCTCAGAGAGAACTGTATGATCTAGAGAAAGAGAGAAGTGGATGTCTAAAATTGATGGAGAAACTCTACATCCCTACTTTATCAGAACATTGAGAATGCACTACAATGCATTTGCAAAACTATCCCCAGAAACAAAAGCACACATATGGAAAGTCATGAAAATCAAAGGAAAGAATCTACTGATAGTGCTTGATGCAAATAATAGACCAAAAGTAAATGTGATCATAAGCTACCCACAAGAGATGAACAAGACATTGGAGAGACCATATGTGCAAAGCACAGTGCACATCATATTTGATGATGATTTTACACTGGAAATGACACAAGCTATAATTGCATACAAAGATAAAATAGCAGAGATACCAGAAATTAACATGGATGAGGAAAACCTCATGATTATACATGTACCAAAACAAAAGGAATATATTAAAAACTTGGAAAAGAAGATTGATCAACATTAAGAATGACAAAAGTACAGAAAATGAGGGTAGTGATAATCACAGTAGCAATGAATGAGGACATCCCTGAGCACTTATGAGAAGCATGCATGCAAACTGAAAACATCTTCCCTTGGGAGAGAACATCAAGAATCACAACAATCCCAGAATTGATACAATTTGATCTACAAATAGACTACTGGGCACAAATCTACAGAATAATGGTAGATCCATGCATTGTGATCAACCTATACAGACAAACAAAAACGATTGAGTTAACATCAGACACAGATGGGATAGAGAAGGCCAACATGCTATTTATAAAATGCAGCCTGACACAATGACAAGAGCACCTACAACAAATCCAAAAGATATGGAAAAATATGAAATTGCAACAAAAAGGGGAGGAAAGTTGGCCAGACATAAAAATTGAGTTTCACAAGTTGGTAGAAACAACACTAACAGAAATAAACAAAGCCTTTGAGCTGAACATGAAAAAAGATTTCAAACAGTTATTGTTTGAAGAGAAAAATGCACCAGAGATATGCTATAGAACAATGGCTTGGATATTGGCAATATTTACAACTGAAGAGGCAGAACTGAGACTTCTGATTTCGAGGCACATCTGACATAAGTTTTCAAAAGCAAAAAAATGTGAAATAGCAATAGCCCCAATTAATACGCAAACAGAAAGCTTGAGTCACCAAATAGATCAGAGAAGCCAGTACAAACAATGGAAAACATACTCAGCTGAATGATAATGAATGAGAGTCCAATGGGAAAAATGTTGATAATAAGTATAGCTAACAAGATGGGGATATGTCTGAGCAAAATTACAATATTCAATGAACCCATGAAGAAATATATGTGGGGAGCAACATCTAAGACACTGACAAAACAACAAGGAAAATCATTAAATTGAAAATAGCAAGCACATAAAAAATCAAGAAAATATTAATACAGAAAGATGTGCAGAAAACCCTTGACCATGTAATGGAAAGATACAAACAAGATAGCCCACAGTGTACATTCACAAAAATCATATGAAGCATGGAAATGATGAAATGAGGAGGAATAATGGAACCAGTGGATATCTGGGAAATGGTCACAAAATCTCAAGCAGAGATGATGGTGTAGCATTATCCAAAGCAACTAAGCTGCAAGCAAAGAATAACATCAAATGATTAATAATAATTAGAATTGATTGTAAAATTTAGTTAATTATCTTAGTTATTTTGTAAGATTCAACTAAGCCTCAATATTGTTCAAATTAAGAAAAACTTGTTAGCTGATCAAGTAACATTTGACAAATTACATTGAGCGAAATTACGCTTACGAAGGAACAGCCATATTGGCAGATGAATTATTTAAAATTCAAAATCAGCAGGTACTTTTGGAAAATTTTTATAAATAGCTTTGAACTAACCAGAAATTTGATGAACAATAAATTCTTCGGAGTTTATTTTATTTTCATTCTACTCTTATCTGGTTTGATTATTTAATAAAATGTGCAGCTAGGCAAGTTGTGTCGAGTAGTGGCTGGATTCCATCACGGGATCGATTCGAAGGGTCCTTGTGCCAGTCACGAAACCGCACTTATGTTACGGTTAGGAGTTTTTTGATTCTTGCCTAGTCTGACTATCAATCTATACATGTATGAAATAATTAATGCTTGAAACTACTGGATAGTCAACACTTAGGAATATATATATATATATTCTTAATAGTAGGAGACTAGACTATAATCGACCTGATAAATGACCTTACATGTA
>CABFPE010000400.1:152827-164937 GCA_900660155.1 Hofstenia miamia | reverse complement strand
TATATATATATTAATATATATTAGTGTGGTGTCTACAGCTTGATGTTTGTGATCACATGATATTCAAATACAAGAAAAATTTAAAAACTTAAAATTATTGATTATTGTAAGTATTCTTAATCTGCAAGTAATTACTGTCTTCATGCTTAATTGTTAAGTTTGCAAATTAGAATAGTGAGATCATTACAAAATTTTGAAATCCCTTAAAACATTATTTTTACATATTCTTTAATTAAAATCTCAATAAAAGGGCTTAAAAGGGCTGCTAATTTCTTAGGTCTTTTATATTTCCAACTTTCACAATATCCCATTACTTTTCAACTAGCTTTACATCATTCCTGACAATGACATCTGTGCATACTTAATTATTTTGCAGGTCAGAAATGACATAATGGTAAACAAATAGAATAATGGGATTTGAATATTAGTTGGAAATGCCAAAATGTGTAGGAAATCTTAGATATTTATGATCAGAATAAAAAATTAAAGATATATCATGAATTTCCAAAAAGTTTTTTAAAGTATTTATTTAATTTTTTTGTATTTGAATATGTAGTGTGACATCTTCTACTATGCAAAGCATTACACTCACAAGTCATTGTTACCATGTTGTGTCTTCTACAGAGTACATTGATTTGATTGCCTCAGAATAGATCAGGGTTTTTAGTCAAATTTAAATCTATTTATTCAGGTTTAATCACTTGTCTTCTGGGGTAGCATTTTTCATGAAGATGACCACTGTAGGAGAGCAGAAAACAGAGTGATAACCCAATCATGGAGTTGTAGTTGTTGATGTATTTTAGGCTAACTTCATTATTGTTCAGTTATTTACTACTTGACTGCATTAAATTTATGACTACAGTTTTTTAAATTTGTTTAACTTTGTTGGAACCAATTATTCTGTAATTGGTCTTGTTATTTGTTGTACTAATTGATACAAATTGTTTGCAAATTAGAAAACACCTTTGTAGTTTAAATTAGGAAACTTACTGTTGCTTTAATTTAGATAAGAAAGATAATGACCAGTGTCACTAACAGTTTACTAGTTCAACTGAAATACATTAGCATGTTAATAAAAGCTTAAATTTACTTGTTTAGCAAAAGAGTGAAAAGTCAAACAAAATATCTTAAAGTTTAATAATACTATCAATTATTTTAATACCAATGTATTTATATATATATATTTAAAGTAAAAATCAAGAAAGATAAGGAGTAATCATATATTCATTCACTGAGTTTATTTTACTATTCACAACTAGAAATTCACTGGGAATGATTACCATTACATATAAATCTCTTTGAATGAGCTTTAGCATGTATTTTTGATAAATTTATTATATGCAACAGATGCTGATAGTGCAAGTGAATAAAGCTCCTACAATTTAACATAGAGTGAGTCATGGCTTAGTTGGCAACTTCAATCACAATGCTGGAAATTCAGCAGATAAATATTTCTATTCCCAATCATCTAAGTTACTTAAGCTTGCATCTATTTTAAATAATATAACAAAATAAAATATGAGAGTTTAGCTGAAACTTGATTCTAGTTGTATTGCTAAGTATTAACTAAATGAAAGTATGAGCATCAGATAAAATATATACAACAGAATCATGTAATTGATTATAAGTGAAATACCAAAGAAGTTTTAGGTAGTAGTTAAAAGTAAACTATTCAATATTCATGCTAAAGAGGTAAAGGGGTTAAAATGGCTAAATAAATATCAGGGATTGAGTGCTTTTTATCAACTGACTTTCTAGTTCTTTTCACTTGTCTTAAATTTCAAATCAAAACAAACTTGTTTATAAAGTGACCTAAAGTTCCCATCTCCCAATTTGGGTAGTTCCCAAAACTGATTTAGTTTTAATCTTAAACTTAAAATAGAAACTAAACCAGTTTTGTTTTTTTAACACAACTTAATTGGTGTTGCACATTCAAGTTTTTTGGGACAAAATGTGTCACCAAAAATATTTCAGTTTAGTTTTGTGTTACATAAATAATGCATTTTATAAATAAAAAAGCCATAAAATTACATCTAAAGAGTATTAGTTAATTTAATTTTGCAAAGCTTAATTTCAAAAGCTTCTGTATAGATTTTAAATTTGTAAAATTAAATTTCATAAACTACTTCATAGATTAGGATTATGGCTAGGGTTAGAGTTATATATTAGTTCATCAAAATGTATAGAATAGAAAATTTTCACAATATTTCCTGATTTTTCCATATTATGAGCTAAGTTACATTGGAAAATATAGGAAAAAGTTTATAAAATTAAACTTTATAAAGTTAAAATTTACAAAAAAGTTTTTGAAATTAAATTTTATGCAGAAGTTTACAAAGTCAAATTTTACAAAGAAGCTTACAAAGAACATTTTATGATGAAGTTTGCAAAGTGAAATATTACTATGTTAAATTTTACAAAGAAGCTCACAAATTTATATTTAAAAAAGACACTTATTAAGTTAAATTTTAAGCAAGTATTAATGATTCCCTTCTGACCTTGGTGAAAAATAATTGGGGAAGTGATACTGAGGGATATTACTCTCTAATTTTATATAAAAATCTAAATAATCACAGGAATTAAAACAAATTATACAAATGGGAATCAGAATATCAGCATAAGTGTATCACTTATTGCAGAGTTTTTGAGAATTTGGAATGTTAAGAACTTGAACTCAAATATGCTTGTAAAGCTTGATTGGAAAAACACTTAAAAGAAACCATTAAAACACGAACTTGATTGAAAAGCCATTCAAAAATACCATAAAAATTAAATTATGTTAAATGTCATTTCTTCATGAATTGCAAATAACTATTTTTTGGCTTATAAAGGTTGGAGTTATTGTAAAATAAATGTTTTTACGCAAGAAACTTGGAATTAGAAAAATACGGAATAAAACTTCGGAATTTGTTTTAAAATGCGTAAAAGTTGATACATTGTATTTACAAATTTAATTTAGAGTATATTCTTATCAAACTTATTCTATATAAATGTATTTTGTTTTTCTTAGCTTATTTTACCCTGGTTACAAAAATGGCTGCCAAATCAAAAAAGTTGAAAGGAAAACTTAGCTCCGAAATTCCGAAATCACAATTAAAGGATTTATCATGGGATGAACTTAAGGTCAATAAATGAAATATCTTTGTCTTGCTTAAAAATTGGTTTCTTAAGTGCATTTTGCTCAGCATTTCTTATTTTAATGAATTTATCGCTTCATTCATTTCAATTGATTTCAATTGTTACGATTATTAATTTATTGTCGAAAATAACAATCCATACTGATATATTTTCCTGATAATGCGCGTTCTCCCAATATAGACTCGATTTTTAAAGGTTACATTTCGTGCATTTAAAGATTTTTTAAATTTCATTTACACAAAACTATTGCACGTCAAATGCAATATGAGGTGCTGCAATCAGAATATATCTGGGGATGCGCTTGTAATCTAGCTCTATGCCGATAACCAACTGATTAATGTGATATGATATTAATATATGGTCATACTAACGGGAGATTCATGGATATGTATTCAAAATCAATTTTCTAAGGAAAGCGTTTTATGAATTTACGTGAAAAATATTTGGAAATATGAGATATTGAGTTTGTATTATGAATTCGGTGCTATGTTTTGTATTAATCAACAGCCTTTTATAGAGCATTTTAAGCAATGTTGAAAATTATTTTGTTTTGTGAAATTTTGAATGCTCTAATCAACTACATACTACTACTACTGTTAGTACTACTACTATTACTATTACTACTACTACTACTACTCTTCAAATACTTTATTTAAAAGTAATTCTATAAACTAAAGTAGGTGTTGACAAATTAAACGATCAAGAATTGCAGCAGAATAGTTAAGAAACATTAAAATTTTGCGAATATTCTTTTCTTGTGTCACTTAGGTCAAAAAAGTAGTTTTGAATGTCTTTTTTTGACCTTGCAGTTTCCCTAAATTCGTATGGCAAACTATTAAACATATCTGATGCTTGTATTAGAAAGGAATTGGAAGCATAGGTGTTTTTAATTTAATGTACTTTTTTGTCTTGTGTTGTACTTAAGTTTATCACTGGTTCCATTAGGAAAATCAACACTTTTACCAGAGGTTACCAAAATAAAATATAAATATGTTAAGTACAATACATATTTGGTTGGCCTTAGGATGCGAAATTGCTTATAAAAATGGCTAACATGTGAAAACTTTGGAACATTTGCAATAATTCCAATTAGACATTGTGTCAATTTTCTTCCATTTCATAGAGTATTTACCTAGTGTTAGAAAGGCGCCATAACTGATAATATAGTATAGGTGGGCTCTACAAAAATTTATAAATGTAAATTTATTTACAGTTCCTTAACAAAGGTAAGGTTGCATTAAAAACAGCTAGTTTTCTAATTTTGTTATTGAGGAATTCTGAAAAATCAAGGTTTTCGTTGAAGGTAACGCCAAGATAGGTGGCTTTTCTGGTGTTAGTGAGTTCGTGATCATGAATGTTGAGATTAAACTGGCCCGAATAATCTATTTTTAAGGAGGTATGCAACATTAAAAATTGCGATTTGCTGACATTGAGTATCCAATAATCTACTTTGGAGCGCGGGATTGTAACTTCTCCAAACATAATAAGTTGTGACATTGGCATGCCAAACAGAAG
Organism: Hofstenia miamia; assembly: GCA_900660155.1. Classification (NCBI taxonomy): domain Eukaryota; kingdom Metazoa; phylum Xenacoelomorpha; order Acoela; family Hofsteniidae; genus Hofstenia; species Hofstenia miamia. The sequence continues at coordinate 160,284 of CABFPE010000400.1, read as the reverse complement.
AGCAATAGATCAGAGTTGATAGAATAGGCGTAGAGTACGGAATAAAACGTTTCAACCTCAAAAGGATGTAATTAGCAGTGTGAGCTTTGGACTGAATATGAGACTTCCAGATTAGAAATAATATTAACACCCAGGTAATTTATTTATTACTTGTATTGACTTGCGCTCCTGGAAACTTGACAGAAGCAGTTTCCTTATTTGAAAATAACACTGTTTTATCAGAATTGAAAACCATAAAATTCGAAATACCCCAATCAATAACTCTTTGACAGTCTTGAGAAATGTGTTCTATTAAGTTTGAAAACATTTTACCATCATCCGCAAACAAGAAAGCTGTACATTTGGTGCAAACCGAAAGCAAATCATTTATAAACATTAAAAACAACAGGGGACTCAAAATTGACCATTTAGGAACTCCACTTTCGACATCCACCAAATTGAATTTATCCGTTTAATTGTAACAAACTGTCTACGGTTCCTTAAATAAGACGCGATAAGTTTTAGCATTTCACCACCAACTCTGAACCCGCGCAAATTTTGTGAGGAGCCTTTTCAAAAGCTTTTGCCATATGTAGATCAAGCGTGTTTATAGATCTATTTTCGTCAACAGACCTATACAATTCGTCCAAATAAAGCAAACCTGAATCTGTGTTGAATGCCTATCCATAAACCCAAACTGTTTTGAAGAAATTTTGCTTCTAACCAGCGGAAACAGTTTACGAAACGAAACACTCTCGAAAACAAGAGAAAGCTTGGGCAAAATGCTGACTGGTCGATACTTTGTAATGTTTGATCGTGGTCTGCTTTTATGAATGGGAAAAGTTGTAGTGTTTAAAATATGTCTGAACAACTGAAAAACATGCGGTGATATTTCACTTGCAAAATCACGCAGGAGTTTTCCAGGAATTAAATCTGAAGCTTTGCTCAATGCATCAATCACTGACTTAATATCAATATGATTTATAACGTTGTCAGAAAATTCCAGGATTGTCGTTTCCGGAATATAAACAAAACCATAAAACGAGTTAAAACCATCAGCAATCTTTTGCTCGTTCCAAAATATTGAGCTTCAAACTTCATCATTGAAGGTAGAGATATCTCCCCAGCCAGAGATCTTATCAGTTTAAAACGCTCGGCTGTTTTTGAAGTTATCAAGGAATAAGATAGTATCAAGTTCAACAGAGTTTGATAATTTCTGTTTAATGGTTTGGTACTTCAATTTAAAATACTCATTTGTGATCCTTTTAAACGCACGTTCGACTGTGTTCAAAGAATTCCATAAGTAAACAGAACGCGAGCTGTAATAATAAATGTTTTCGTCGATTTCTCTTGCGTGGAACATAAAAATTCAATATTTGAATAAAAGAATCAGACTAGAAAGAAAAGTAATGAATTTCTAATGGGGAATTCAGAAGAGAAAACAGATTTACTGCAAGTTCCTCAGAAAAGGCAGTATGGTTAATCTCAGAGAGACTGTAAACAGAATTTAAGTTTGGTTGGTGGTGATTTCGATGCGTAGGAATATTGAACGGAATGCAACAATGATCACTGAACTTCACTGTGAAAACCTCCTCACGTTCCACACATGAAAAATTTTTACAACCAAGGTCCAGCAGACTTCCTGAAGAGTGTTACAACACCCACAAGCTGATGAAACGAATTTTCAAAAAGAAACTCACAAAAATCATTTTCATACGCTGATGGTGATTGATAGGTACTCCAGTCAACACCAAGAAGGTTTAAATCTCCACAAACAAAAACATTACCACCAGGCGATAACTCCAAAACAGGTGAAAACATTCTAGAGAGCTCTAGAATAGGAATCCTGTACGAACTTCCCCCGTTGGGTTATAAACAACACCAAGTGTAATCATATCGCAGAGTTTGATAGCACAAAGAAATCACTGCATTCCTCCAGAACAACAAAGGGAAGATCGGTTTTCCCAATGATTGCAATGCCACCATGACCGCCATAGGTTCTGTCAGAGTACGCAATTACTCGATAAGGACAGGGAGAAGGAAGCAATCCGGTAACAGACGAATCCAGCCATGTTTCACACCAACAAATAATATCAAAATCGGATGCAATTGCAAAATTTATGAAATCCAAACGACGTTTCATAGACAATAGACTTCTAACATTAATTAGTGTTATTCGCGGAGACTCGTTCTGAGGAATATTCGAGCCCCTCCGCATATTGTTTTTAACCATTCTAAGCCCTCTCATTAAGCTTGAATCTTCCGATTGCAACATCTTTTGGCCATAGACTGACGTCTTCCAGATCTTCAATGTCATTGTTAAATACACAAAGGAATGATTTCGTATGTGAATCATCTCTCGAAATGGTTCGGACATGAAGTAAGTCCATGTTGTTCCTATCACAGTAATTTTTTACGTTACCCTCGGAGACATGGGGACAACCCTGTCAACGTAGATGTGTTTTCGGGGTTTCGATTTAGCCAACGTGTATCGTGGACCAGTACCCAATTTCAACGGTTGGCGATTCGAGCGAACGCCTTTATTAGTCGGAGCAGTTTTCCCAGAAGCCACCTTGATCCAGGATTGGTCGCCTACTGATTGTCCATTTAGGACGTCACGATCAGTACCATCAGTAGTAACAGTAGGTGGAGATGCAGTTACAGTCATTGATTTCTCTTGGCCTTGGCGGTGCTTCACAGAGTAAACCAGGTCTCTGAGATTCAAGGAGATCAGAAGTGTCTTTGAGAGCTCTGGGACTAAGGCATTTATTATATCCTTAATGATTCTCCGAGTTGTTTCAGTTTTGTTATGCTCTTGACTTAAATTAGGAACAATCTCACCCGATATGATGCGGTCCTTTAATCGCTGCTAGGTAGGAATATGCTTCTTTCGGAATATCCGTACAAATCCTGTGGAACCATTTCGTGCATTGGTCGCAGCCAATTGCCTCCTCATGTTCGTGAACATCTTGACCGCGTTTTCCACATTTAGTCACCATCTTTAATTTGAAATTTTGACCTTTAAATTGACTCATCGTTCGTGGTTTTGATTTGGTCGTCACCATTTCAACTACTAAAACTTATTAAACTGTATAATAAACATATAGTCAGTGTCATGTTAATCCTTTTCTGGCCACTGTTCATTACAATGAACAAGAAAAAAACTGGAAAAGCTAATTCACATTTTAGGGAAAATCTGTTTTAGTGGTTTATGTCGTTGTGTCTATGCCAAAAACGAAATACTTTCTTTTACAGTTCATTGTTGTGATTTATATGTTGTTAAACAATTAATTTTTATTCAGCCTAAGGTGAAAAGTTTCAATTTCAAAATTATTTTTTTATAAATGCTATTAACTATTGCTATGTATCCCTTAATGTACATTATAATGATAAAAAATCTATGGGATTTGATCATTCCAGTGAACATAATCATTTATAAAAATGAGAGGCTGGCCTGGGTTCATCACAAGGAACATAGCGATTTTCCCACTAAAATAAGTTTATATTTATTTTTTCAATTATCAACATGCTTTTTGACGTATATTTATCTAGAAAAATGGCATATTTTAAATAATCAACTAACACACAATTTTGGTCAGAAAAGCGTTAATATATAGCAAAGGGTTGAATCTATGTTAACAAAAAAGAGTCGAATCAACTATTTTTATAAGGTTGTGGCACAGACTGCGGAGCAGGTTGTGGTGTACTTGTTTATCTCAATCTGGGTTCTCCATCTCTTCTTATGAGGATCTCCTAGACTGTGGAACAGAACATAAATGAGTGTGCACATGTATTTTCTTTAGAGATAGTGACTATGCAAAAAAGGTTCGCTCACCCAAAATATTGTGATAAGTGACTTAAATTCCCTAGACATCATTTTTACTAATGTGGTCCTTTTAGTCAATATTCTTTTCTTCAAACCTATTTATTTTATAAAACACCACTTCGCCACATCCATTGTGACATCCCTGATTATTTGATATTAGACATTAGCTGAAATACTCCCAAAATTGAAAGTTTTTAGGATACAATTTAGGATAGCAAAGATGGGTAGAATATATTATTTGATAAAAACCTCCATTGAAAATTTCCGAACCTCTAGATTTTGCATCTTGTAATACCAAAGTTTTTTATTTATCTCATGTAAATGTAAATACCATAGGATAATGTTTTTCTTTTGAAGAAACCAGGATAATTTGTTCTAAGCGAGAGCAGAATTGGAATGACCCTCCTTCGCTATTCCGAATTTCTTAACGACAAAATGCAAAAGCAAGTCTCCAAATGTTTTTATTCTTTTCAGTTTATTTTGTAGTACTTAATTTATCTACGTTCATAATCAATCGTCGACGTTTAGCACTTTGTATTGTTTTATTTATAGATGTAAGAGAAATCTTAAAATCGTTGATTACATAGCATTTTCATGTCCAATCAAATATTTAACAACAAAATCTATAAAGTTCTCTCGAATGATTAACGCATGTTACGATGTACCTCAGATATCAACCGTTTACTCTGAGACTCATAAAATAATTATAAATAACGGCATTTTGGAGAAGGTTGTCGCACAATGCCTAGAATTTTTGCAAATTGGGCAGCTATATTTATTTTCACCTACGTGTTCATGAAGATGTAGTCCATTTATACTACATAAGACGAATGCTTTTGGGATAGCTTTCAGTACCTGTCGGTTTATCTGCGGCTTATATGAATAGTCTAATTGCCCAGTAATAGAATCAGTTTTGCCTCCCATTATAGAGCAGAATATATCACACTACTCTTTGTTAGACTGTTAACAGTGCATATTTAAATTAAGATATTTTAATTAGGCTGTTATTACTTCTCTGTGCAAGACTCATTATATGTTATCTCATTGATTCCTCATCTTGTTCTATGAAGACATCAGTGAATGAATGAGCGACTAATTCACTCATTCTTATTGCAGAGTCCGATATTTTTACTTTATGATTTTCTGTTTTGTACTCATAATCAGATATTAATATATTTTGAAATATGCACGGTAGTAAACCTTTCAAATATTATGAGTGTAAAACTCTGCACATATGCTCAAGTTGCTATGATAATTTTGTCTATTTGCTTTAGTTGAGATTTAATTGTAATTCGTTTATTGTTGAATTGGAATACCATTTTTAGTGTATTTAAATTGTATTTTTGAATATAAGTAACCTGAAACCGTTTCATTTAGGATAGCGATGTTGTTTCAAGTGAAAAAGAATCTTCATTTGCTTGGAAAATTTTAAGTNCTTTTTGACGTATATTTATCTAGAAAAATGGCATATTTTAAATAATCAACTAACACACAATTTTGGTCAGAAAAGCGTTAATATATAGCAAAGGGTTGAATCTATGTTAACAAAAAAGAGTCGAATCAACTATTTTTATAAGGTTGTGGCACAGACTGCGGAGCAGGTTGTGGTGTACTTGTTTATCTCAATCTGGGTTCTCCATCTCTTCTTATGAGGATCTCCTAGACTGTGGAACAGAACATAAATGAGTGTGCACATGTATTTTCTTTAGAGATAGTGACTATGCAAAAAAGGTTCGCTCACCCAAAATATTGTGATAAGTGACTTAAATTCCCTAGACATCATTTTTACTAATGTGGTCCTTTTAGTCAATATTCTTTTCTTCAAACCTATTTATTTTATAAAACACCACTTCGCCACATCCATTGTGACATCCCTGATTATTTGATATTAGACATTAGCTGAAATACTCCCAAAATTGAAAGTTTTTAGGATACAATTTAGGATAGCAAAGATGGGTAGAATATATTATTTGATAAAAACCTCCATTGAAAATTTCCGAACCTCTAGATTTTGCATCTTGTAATACCAAAGTTTTTTATTTATCTCATGTAAATGTAAATACCATAGGATAATGTTTTTCTTTTGAAGAAACCAGGATAATTTGTTCTAAGCGAGAGCAGAATTGGAATGACCCTCCTTCGCTATTCCGAATTTCTTAACGACAAAATGCAAAAGCAAGTCTCCAAATGTTTTTATTCTTTTCAGTTTATTTTGTAGTACTTAATTTATCTACGTTCATAATCAATCGTCGACGTTTAGCACTTTGTATTGTTTTATTTATAGATGTAAGAGAAATCTTAAAATCGTTGATTACATAGCATTTTCATGTCCAATCAAATATTTAACAACAAAATCTATAAAGTTCTCTCTAATGATTAACGCATGTTACGATGTACCTCAGATATCAACCGTTTACTCTGAGACTCATAAAATAATTATAAATAACGGCATTTTGGAGAAGGTTGTCGCACAATGCCTAGAATTTTTGCAAATTGGGCAGCTATATTTATTTTCACCTACGTGTTCATGAAGATGTAGTCCATTTATACTACATAAGACGAATGCTTTTGGGATAGCTTTCAGTACCTGTCGGTTTATCTGCGGCTTATATGAATAGTCTAATTGCCCAGTAATAGAATCAGTTTTGCCTCCCATTATAGAGCAGAATATATCACACTACTCTTTGTTAGACTGTTAACAGTGCATATTTAAATTAAGATATTTTAATTAGGCTGTTATTACTTCTCTGTGCAAGACTCATTATATGTTATCTCATTGATTCCTCATCTTGTTCTATGAAGACATCAGTGAATGAATGAGCGACTAATTCACTCATTCTTATTGCAGAGTCCGATATTTTTACTTTATGATTTTCTGTTTTGTACTCATAATCAGATATTAATATATTTTGAAATATGCACGGTAGTAAACCTTTCAAATATTATGAGTGTAAAACTCTGCACATATGCTCAAGTTGCTATGATAATTTTGTCTATTTGCTTTAGTTGAGATTTAATTGTAATTCGTTTATTGTTGAATTGGAATACCATTTTTAGTGTATTTAAATTGTATTTTTGAATATAAGTAACCTGAAACCGTTTCATTTAGGATAGCGATGTTGTTTCAAGTGAAAAAGAATCTTCATTTGCTTGGAAAATTTTAAGTTTGAGTCAAGTTCGCGATCTAAAATTATTGACACCAATTCAATTAATGGAGTAAAATATTTTGTTTACTTTTAAAATGGTTATTCAAATTTTAGTGAATTTTCCAGCATATTTGAATTAGAGTTCTGGCGTCGAGATTGGAAACAAGGTGCTATTCTAGATTATTATGTCACTGGTTTCGTTTGGATCACTCAACAAGGTTTTGACCCAAGACAAATATCTGCTTTTATTACCCTAATAAATAAGCTTCTGGAGAATATACGTAGGTTTTAGTAGTATTTTAATAGATATTGCACTATACATACACCATACACATACATGTTTATTTGTGTTAAATGCATACATGCAACCTCGATGAGATTTTATTCAAACTTAAGGTCGAGGTCAAATTGAGCACGGCTTTATTTTATTATTTGAAAACGGTTGAGTGTCCTGATATATTTAAAGTTAATTTGCACCTAATGGCATATATATATATATATATATA
>CABFPE010000400.1:110499-123227 GCA_900660155.1 Hofstenia miamia | reverse complement strand
AGTCCCTTTTGAACCGTGCAACGAGGATCATATCCGCTCATGCCGATGCAATGAGTTTTCATGACAGAAAGCTCCGCCTGGCCAAGATGCTTTTCACAAGCTCTGCACATCGAACTCATCACCTGCACGGCCTCTACCCTGAAGCGTGCCCATCTGGACGCATCAGGCACTTCCGCTGCCGCCTTAGAGTCCGATCAAGACAATTCTTCCCGTTTATGACTCAGCTGGCCTGACGATATTTGTTAATTTTTGTATACCCGCTCGAATAAACGTTTATCTATCTATCTATCTAACGAATGAACTCGTGAGAATTTCGCTTTCATCAATGACACTTCCTATGTCATTAGGGAGAGCTAAAGATTTTTAAAATTAAAATTTGGTTTTTAGTGCATCTTCTATTCAAACAAGTGCCAAATAATTTCTGCCAAAATTTAAAAATAGCAACATACAAATAGAAAATTATGTATATAATTAACAATTCCAACTGGGCGCCACTCAAGTACACATAACTCGGGAATTAAAGCAATCCAGTTAAACATCTGATCACAGCAATTCATTTTCTGATGCAGTGATTTATCCTAAACAAAGCTACCATCTCAGACTTTTAGGACCAAAACAGGCCTAGAAATATAAATATAATGAAATCCACATTTAATATTTACAATTATTTTATACGAAATATGTTGTTATTACATACTAATTAGATTTTAAGCAGTTTCAACTTGCTTACTGAGAGCAAATGCTGTACTACAAAACACATAGAATAGAATAGACAATATAAATACTACAAAAATAATACATTTTGATGTTATTGTAGCTAAAACCAAACATAAATTTCTTCATATGAATTTTGCATAATGCAGACTCGCATTCTGACACATTATATGGAATATCATCTAAGCATTAACAATAGTCTTAATCTAAAACTACTAAATACACAAATACACGGCCCACACCTCATTGCATTTTTAAAGAATAATACGTATACATAGAATTAAAATGTTTTCGTATAGCTTGATTTTCGTAGTTTTGTTGGAAGATAATTACTTATAAACAAATTTAATGAAAATATGAGCCAAGCATGTCAATTTGAAAAGAAAACTTTAGGGTCATTATGAAGTGTGAGTGCCTATAGAATAATTGATTTTTTGGTATTATGTATTCATAAAAAAAATTTGGCAATTGAATTTTTAGGATTTCAAGAAATATTCAATTTACCAAATAACTATCAAAAGGATATTAGATAACTGGGCTGAACATGTTTTCAACAAAACTTAATCTTAAGCTTAAACTGATAATTTGAAATTTCCAAAAATGATATTTGGTACTTGGTTTTGGAAATTATGCTTTCAAATTCGTAATTGAATTGTTGCTTTTGTTGTTTTAGCTACAACTAAAATTATTATCTTATTTTAAATAAACACAACACTGAGATACTTAAATGATGTAAATAACTAAATACTAATAAACTATATTTTAGAAAACTGAAGCAGAATTGGATGAACTTAATTAATATAACCTTCCAGCAATAACAAAATATAGAATAGCAAGCCTGCTGAAACATTATTAAATAGATAAATATATTGATAGAAAATTTTTTTGAGAAATTCTGAGTACTCAACTTTTAATTAGGATGTCATAAATCAAGTTCTAGGAATTCCCAAATCAAATTTAACATTCAAAATTTAACTTAAACATCTCAGAAGAGAAATCCTTAATAATCAAATGTAACCTTAGTTTGTAATGCATTTGAAAATATTGTATAAAATAATTTATTTCAATTTTTAGTTACTTTTTCAATTAAAACATTCAGCTCAGAATATTCTTCCAAAAAAACTTAAGCTCAAACTTGAAATGTTAAAACTCAACAATTTGTCACAGGTTTTCAAAGTTTATTTGATTGGAATAAAATATGTGCCCATTCCTTTTTTAAATATATTTCATAATCTAGTTAGAATTATTATTATTTCCCCTATAATGTTAAAATTTATATAAGAATTAAAATACCACACTACTTAAATACCTGTGGAAAATTGCCATTAGAGCTAAATAAAGCCGTGGTGGAATTCTTTGATTACATTATTGAGTAAGGATACAATTTGAGCATCTGTAAATTTTGGGAAATACATTGTAACTAAGTTATATTTCTGGTTTGCAACAGTAATTATTTTCTGTTCCTGGCTCAAATTAATTGGTAGAATACTGCCCTTTTGAACAGTGGGTGTATTTTCATCAAATCAAAATAAGGATGTTTTTCTAAAATCTGTTTCAGTTTGAATGTGAATAGTTCTATTATAATATCCACCTTGAGCTTATGGCTGAAACAAAGAGTTTCAATTAGTGTAATTCAATTTTGCAACTTCATAGCAGTATCTACAATTTAAGAAATGTTTCCAGTAATGAAAGTGCTTTGAACATTTGCAAAAGCTTTGCCATGGCACTCTTTGCTAATTCATGTTCAATTAGAATAAGCTACTGAGCTCCCTATCACAAGTGAGACAATGATGACACATTGTTAGAACTGCTGATTATTCAAAAAATCTTAAATAATGTTGCTCTGACAGAAAACTTTAGGTCTATAATAGTTAAAAAATGTGTAAGGAATTGAAATACATCTTAATGGATAAACATTCAGATCTCATTGCTGCATATTAATGTGTATCAAACTCAAATGAAATTTGGCCCTGCAGTAAAAATTATTTTGCAAAATAGAAATTGCTTTTTCCTTCCTAAATGCTATGCACAATGAGCTGGAAGAAAATTCAAAATGTTATTTGGACTTAAAGTTCTTTGATGTCAGAATAAACCTCTGAAATATTTCAGTTGTAAGCTAAGTATTGTGTTGAAATTTAGCATGAAATTTTATTTTAGAAGGTGTAAATACATATTCCTTGTCAGATTTATTTTCTCTTTGCATACATGTATATTTTACATAAAATTATATATTTTTAACTAATTTCAATCTTAAAAATATATACATAATTTCAGTAAAGCTCTTTAGCACATTAAAATAATGAACATTTAAACATTTTAACTAGAACAGCATGTTTTTAATGTACTAGTTAGTCTTGTGTGCAGCTTAAATGCGAAAGTTTGTTTCTTCTTTAGTATGTAAGTGGTTTTTATATTTTGAAATGTGAAATTCACTTTTTACATAAAAATTATACAGCTAATGAAATTTAGAAATTATTTCTTGTCCTATGCACTAAAATTTTTCTAGAACATACACATGTATATTTTTTATAGTAATGACTAGTTATTCAAACACCTTCTCCATGAGGAAGAAATGGGATTCAAAAATCATTTATGCTTTCAATTAATGCTTACATCTCTAAGAGGGTACAATGTCTTTGTTTGTTATAACATTTGATGGTTTCTATATTAACACCTTCTTCATGTAAAAGAGTGAGAATCAAAAACCAATTATGTTTTCAATTAAGGCTAATGTACATTACAGACTTCAAAGCCTTTATAATACATAGCAGGGCTTTCTATTGTGTTTATCATTCTTCATTCATTGTGAAAACAAAATATACACTATTACTCTTGGAATGGTTAAATCAAATACAATGCTAGATAGAGTATATTCAAAGCATCATGTAAAAAGTTACAAATATAATAATTAAAATGAAATGCATGTGTACATCTGATCATCTTACCTGGGAACATGCTAGTAATTTGCTAACACAACAAAACCTATTTGCATGCCAGTCATTCATTCCAAAAAAGGAAAGTTGATTTTAAATTTTAGGTATGGAATTATATATTTAATGAATAAATATTCAAAAATCACTATTGTCACAACCAATTCCTGCAAAAAATGAACTCTACATAAATATTAAGTGCATAAATTTGAACTAAATACTGGTAAAAACAATGGAGATTTATCTGATCATTCTATTATCAACATAACAAAAACAAAAGAATTAAAAAACTTTGCTTAGTTATTTCTAAAATATCATATCAAATATATGCTTAGTACATTAAGTGAATTCTACATGAATTTACTTCAATAAAAAATGATATTTTCTAGTTTCCATGGAAATTATAATTGCTAAGCTCAAAAAGATGATGGAGTAGCAATTTTGGTAAAAAACAAAACGATATTTGGGAAAAAATTATTCAGCAAATAAATAATGAAATAATATTGTATTTTCAAAGTTCTTTGTTCTTTTTATTATACAGGTATGTCTATTGTTGAATCTTACCAAATATGCCTTTAAATTTGGGTTTTTATCCAACTTAGCTGAATTGTTAGCCCTGGCAAGCTGATACTTTGCATTGATTTGAATCTCAAAATACATGTAAAACTGGGACTTTGGTTTAGAACTTGAAATACATCTACACATAGAAACATTAGTGCACCTTTGATCCCCAAATTTAAGGTTTTTGCTTTCATCATTTGTACTAATTTGCAATATTTCACATGTTTTTAATATTTCTGGTTTCTAACTTTTGTATTTTACTTGAGCATATATTTATATTTCTATATTTGACCTAACACTTGACATATGGCTGATATTGTAGAGCTCCTCCCCTTACAAAATATTAGTTTGCAATTTTCTGAAAATTCTTAGCAATCTACATGTATCTTTAAAATACTCTGTGTCTACATTTTTTTACATATGAATATTACACTATTTAGAAGCATTTGTATGTTTAAAAGGTTATTTTTAAAAACTCAAAGATTTAAGGCAATGTGTTTTGGTTTCAAAATGCATCTACATGCAAATAACAATGTATGATGATACTTTTGTTTTCATCATCTAAGTACATTATACCATATGCCTGTATGAATAATACAGTATTTACAAGTATTTGTAAATTTAGAAGGGATCTGAACATGGAGCTTTGACTAATATTACAATTAGAAATCATATCCAGCAAAAGGGAATTGAGTGTGTAGCAATATGTCAACTAGAAGAATATAGCATCATCCAAACTAATCAAGCTGCTAACATTGATTTTGAAGGAGAATAAGATTGAAGACAAATTATGATTAGAAATATTATAAAATTATTAGATCAGTTAGATTAATTTGTATTATGCAACCAAGAAATAATAAGTGTCAACTTTAAGAGATTAGTATCTGTTGATAATAACACTTTTGGCAAAACAAGGGGGCGAAATTGCTTCCATTATTTTTAGCCGCCATATTGGCAGACAAAAGTTCAAATTTGAAATCAACAAGTACTTTTTTGAATTTGCTATAAATATATTTGAAACCCTGTAAGCAATTGATAAAGAATTTTATTCAGAATTCTTATTTTGTTCTGTTAATACAGTTTGAATATTTATTACAATGTCAAGCTAAATGAGTTGTGTTTAGTAGTGGTCTGGATCCATCATCAAGATCAATTCTAGGGTCTTTGTGCCAGACTACAAAAGTGCACTTTAGTTAGGTATAGGGCTTTTTCTCTCATTTAGCTGACTAGTGATCATGCAGTACATGTATTAAAATAAATGAATTCAAAATACAGTTGGATGACCAAAACCTAGGTAATATATTTGTAGTGATTATCATTTTATTTTAGACATTAGCATTTACTGCATTATTTTATAATTAGTTATTTTATGTTATGTTATGTTGATTAATTTTGTACTGATACTAAGGTGTATTTTGTTTTTAGATGTTTGGTATTAGTGTAATAAAACCTTGAATCGATCAGGTTGTTTTCACCACAATTTCTCAAAGAAAATATCATACGTGAAAGTCAGTCACCATGGAGGGCCCAATGTTTTGTAGTTAATTACAGCATGAAGCCTAGACTGGTTATTGATTACTCTCAAACTATTAACAAGTTCACACCCTTGGACAGCTATCCAATACCACGCATTGATGATATACTACAAGATGTTGCCAAATGGCATTTCTTCAGTCACATTGACTGAAAAAGTGCTTATCACCAGATACCACTCAAAGAAAAAGATTGGGCACTAACTGCTTTTCAAGCATGTGGCAAACTATTTGAGTTCACCAAACTTCCATTTGGAACAACCAATGCTGTATCAATCTTCCAACGTAGTATGGACAATTTCATTGAACAGTACTCATTACAAAAAACTAGAGCCTACTTAGATGACATAATCATTAGTGGTTACACCCAAGAAGAGCATGATGAAAATCTACAAGCATTTTTAAAAGCTTCTAAAGAGTTTGGAATGACACTGAATATGACGAAGTGCAAATTCTTGACATGATCTATATCTTTCCTTGGTTATTATATCAGGAATGGCTGTCTTCAACCAGATCCTGAACGCTTCAAATCTCTTCTTGAGTATAGCGACCCAGTGACCCCCAAGCAGCTTGATAGATTATTAGGCATCTTTGCGTATTATGCTAAGTGGATCCCAAAGTCAAGTCAGATGTTGGAACCGCTTGTCGCTGAGCGCAGCTTGATTTTGAAGAACAATGGTCTAACTGACACTGCCAAACAAAGACTCAAAATATTAAAATCAACTCTGGTGAAAGCCTCGCTAGATGTCCCGCGAAATGATGTCCCACTTACAATAGAAACGGATGCTTCTGAAAGGGCCCTAGGAGGCACTCTATTACAAGAAGGGCGCCCTGTTGCTTTTTTTCAAGAACTCTATCTCGCTCTGAACAAAATCAGTCTGCTGTAGAAAGAGAAGCGTGTGCCATTATAGAGTGTTGCAGAAAATGGAGACACTTTCTTCACATGGTTCCCCATTTTAAGATTATAACAGACCAAAAGTCGGTCTCATTCATTTTTGACACGCTGAATCACAGTAAGGTCAAGAATGAAAAGGTTTTGCGCTGGAGAATAGAATTGTCCGAGTACAAGTTTTCTATAGCTTACCGTCCTGGACCTCTTAATCATGTTGCAGATGCCCTTTCTCGTTGTGGAGCTGTAGGTGATAAAAATACATTTCTTCTTCTTCATGAGAAACTTTGCCATCCAGGGGTTACTCGACTTTATCACTATCACTATCATTAGCGTCATTTGCGCGTCCACTCTACTTGTGTGCGCCATTTCTTCACATATTGTTGTGTTTGGATAGAAAAAGGTGAAGACTTTCTTGAGGCTTCTTGTATTTGCCACATCTTTGTAGAAGAAGCTTATGTTCTCCTTGACTTCTTCTTCCATTTTCGTTGTTGGATCATTTTTGTTTAGTCTCATCATTGTTACTATCTCTATGTGTTTTGTGACATTGTAGAATTGGTATATTTTATCCCACATCGTTTACTCCCAAAAATAGCATTATTGCCTTTGTTGTTCATTTGTCTATCTCATCACATAGTTCTTTTAGTTCGTTATTTATTGGTTTCCCTTGCGTGTATAGCTGATAAGGAGTTATCACTCCTTCAATGTATACTCTTTTTTTATTATCGTTATTGAGCAATATCTCTTTTGTCTTTTTATAATCATCTCTTTTAACTATTGCCTTTGCTCTTTCTTTTGTATTGACATAAGTCTTATATTCATGTAGAAAAGTTTTTGTGATCTTTACATTTTTGGGTATCCTCCATCTTGGGAGTACCTTTGGGATAGAGACTGTCTGTGGTGGGGTACAGATGAGGATTTTTGTTTTAATTTGTCATTCTATCTCTTTGTAGTCATCTGACGTTGTTGGCACTGTTGCCAGTCCAATCATGGCTTTGTAATTCATCTTGCTGTCTTTCAACATCTCCCAAAAGATCTGTGTCAAGCCTTCTCTGCTCATTTTTACCTGAATTTTCTCATTTACTTCTAGTTTTGATGTGATGCATTCTAAGTCTACCACTAGCTGGTTACATGGTTTTAACATTTCTTCTAATTCTGTTTTTGTGAATGCCTCCATTAACATCAATTTCATTGACACAACTGTTTGTTCCTTTTTCACATATTGGTAGTTTCTGGAGCAAATCTCCTCCTTTTCTTTGGTTATCTTTATCTCGACTAGGAATCTTTCATCATCTGTATCAATCCATTCCATCATGTGTTCTGGTGTGGAGGCTCCCCATTTCTCTATGTTTATTTTATCAATCTGTTGTTGTGTTTTCGGGGATAGTATTAATTGCATTGACGTCAGTAGTTCTTCCTCCTCCAGGATTTCTTTTTGTGTCTTAGTTGTCATTTCACAGACTTTGACAGGTTCTGTTATGCCTCCCCTTCACATCATCTCTGCACTCTTTATGATTTTCATGAACATACAGCGAGGGCTTTATTTTTCATATCTTCTCCTGTTCTAGTATTTGTTGTATGTTTCTTTTCTTCATCAATTCTGCAATTTGGTTTCTACGATTTTTCTTTTTATGATTTTCTTAGTCATTAGCCAAGGTTCTGTTTCCACCTGTCTTAGCCACGTTTCAGATGTAGTACCCAAATGTACTTTTTCATGGGTTTGTTGAATATTGTTGTTTCTTCTGGCGCAATCCCCGTTATGTTTGCCATGTCTACTGTTGACATTCTTCCCATCAGGCTTTTGTTGACTATTATCCTATTGATGAATTTTTCAATTTCTTGCATGGGATTTTTGATTTTGTCAGGGGATATCAACTTTTCAATGTGTCCTTTCAGTAACCAATTCTTTTTTTGTGTGTTCACTGGAACAATGCTATTTTGTACTTTTTCGCCTTTGTTAATTTGTGTCACCCTGTTCTTGAAATTGGTAGCTTTAATCCTTGTTCTTGTGTCATGAATATTGCCAATAGCCATGCTGATGTCCTGAATCTGACTTTTGGGAGGTTCTTTTCTTCAAATAGAATGTTTTTGAAGTCTTTCATTGTGTTCAGCTCATACACTCTGCTTATTTCCATGAGTGCTACCTCAATCATTTTATGGCATTTTTTTGACGGGGCTTCAATGTGTATTTCAGGCCATTCTTCTTTCGTTTTCTTTGACAGTTTCACCTCATTCCATATTTCCTGTATTCTCTTTATGTGCTCTTGTCTTTTTGTAAGGCTGCACTTAATGAACAGTGTGTTTGCTTTCTCCACGCCCTCTGCATCTGTTGTGATCTCAGTAGTGTACTAAGAACAGACTTGGTTCCACAAACTGACCTTTTTTCCTCTGCTGATTCATTGATATTGGAGGAGTGGTTTTAATGACTCACATACTTGACAAATGTTGATTGACAGCTCACTAATGGGTTTTCAGTGACATCACATACTTGATATTTTTAAGTGTGTCTACTAATGGATTTCAATTAGTGATTCATGACACTTTTAATTGATTTTGTGGTGATTCATTTACATGTTGGGGCCAACAATTTAGTTTACACTGTTTTGGTATAATGACTAATTACATTTCATTTTTGTTAATATACCTCATTATCACACATTACGTTTTTTTCCATGATTTCTAATGATTGCACGTACAATGTAATTTGGGAAAAATACAAAAAACCGCATTTTGCTTTTGTCAATATACCCTATTAACATGTTTATCATATCATGTTTTTGCACTGCATTTTGTAATATCACACTAATGACTATTTTCCATAAAAATTTTCCATGTTTTTTGTATAAAGACACAAACATGCAAAGACTACAATTTTGTTTTCAAGAGATACCCTATTTTTCCATTTTGTAAAATTCACATGTTTTATTCATTTTGCTGGGAAATATTTCGTTCCATGTGTAATACATAATAAAACCAACCTACATTTTTGGAAAGAGTAAAACATGGGTTATGTATAAAACCGAAATTTGCTACCTAAAATTATACATGTAATGTTATTTATTAATATAATTTATAGACACACATGCATTTTTCAAAAATACAATATAATTATACACTTTTGCAGATTGTTACATCTTTTACCAACTTTTATATGGCTAACTTTTCTATACAACCCTTTTTGGTTTATATGATTTTTTGAGTTGTACACGTTTGGTGACTGATTCATCTTTTATTGACTTTTCCATATTGTTCACTTTTTGCACGTGTTTATAGATTGATACACATTCATCGACTTTTCCATGTTTTTCACTCTTACTTGCTTTTTATAATGTTATATGGCTGCATACACCAGTGGCATGCAGTGCAAATATTAATGGGGGAAGCGGAATATGATATAATTAGAAAATTTATATGTTTGTATTGCATATGTTGCATATAACTTTAATTTCAAGCATATAAATCATTATCTAAAGAATTTACCAGATAATATAAATACAACATTTTATTTCCAGAAACAATTAGCTATGCTCACAATGCAATTAACTTTATGTCGCTCAATTATCTTGAAGATCATATTAGTAGTGTGAAAAATTTATAAGAAAAATCTTGACAAAATGAAGAATTGAATCAGTGTATTACAGTTTACTACAGATGGTCAGTTTTAAAGGTTTTGAAACTTATCAATATAGGTTAGCAAATACAAAAATTTACATCTGAATTTACTAAATTGACTGTATTTACATCAACATTTATTTATTTCTATTTTAATGTTACTTCTATACATCCATTTTTGTAAATTAAGTGAAATTTTCTTGTGATTGTTAAGTAAAAAATCTAATTTTGAAAGTTACCCTTTGATTGTCATCAATTATAAGTGATTTGGAGGCTAAATTGCAGTGCTAGTTTAAAATTTCAATCACCATTGTCGCCTCGAAAATATAAATCATTGAACAATCCGTGGTAAGATTTCTGCGGTCCTCTTGTAGTATTTTCGAATTTTGATTGGTTGGAGATTTTGTCAATTACGTTAACAAAGTGTGTGAAGGAAGCGGCAGACAGTTACTTCCTCTTCAGCTATTGTTGTCGGATCATTCTTATTCAGTCTCATCATTGTTCCTATCTCCACCCTTTTCGTGGCATCATAGAAACGGTATTGTTTATCCCATAAATCCAACCACAACACATTGTTTACTCCCGAAAACCACATGATTGCCTTAGTTGTGTGTTTGTCAATTTCTTCTCTCAGTTCCTTTAGCTGTTTGTGAATCGGTTTTCCTTGTGTGTATAGTTGATAAGGAGTTATCGCTCTTTCAACATATACTCTTTCCTTATTATGATTTTTTAGTAATATTTCTTTCATCTTTTTGTAGTCATCTCGTTCAACTATTGCTTTTGCATCTTCTTTCGTGTTCACGTAAGTCTTATATTCGTGTAAGAAAGTCTTGGCGATCTTTACATTTTTTGGTATCCTCCTTCATGGGAGCACCATCGGGATTGACACTGTTTGTGGTGGGGTGCATATGAGGATTTTCGTTCTTATCTGTTGCTCTATTTCTCTGTAATTTTGTGATGTTGTCGGTGCTGTTGCCAGTCTGATCGTGGCTGGATAGTTCATTTTGCTTTCCTTTAGTGTCTCCCAGAATATCTGTGTTAGGGTTTTACCCTTTTTTCGTTTTAATGTATTCGTGCTATATGGTTAGTAGAGTTCTGCCAAACCCATTTTACGTTGATTCCGTTTGCGAAATTGCACTTTTTAGCTCTATAAAAAAAGCATACGTAATTTCATTCTTCTAATATCTTTACCAAAATAGTCAGATTTGGAAGTTGATAAAACACGCCTAACTATTGCTCAGAAAGTAACGAATCTATGTGCACAGTTTAAGCAATGAAATTAACTTAAGTGCGCAACCAAGGATGAAATATAAATTGCAATGTAAACAATTTGTTTTCATATGACTACAGCAATATGCGCATTTTGTTTTTATCTATGCAGAAACAATAGAAAACAGAATAACACAAAGAATGGCAAGTAAAGTTCACAGTAATAATGCATTACACATTCAGCCTGAACCCGGCATTCTGATATTGATTTGAACAAAAAATCTTACAATTCTATCATAATCTATTGAATATTTCGTGATTTCACATTATTTCTACATACATTCTATGATATCCTGATATCCCGTGACTAACTCAAACACTAAGAAAAATTCAAAATTTGTATTTTTTTTAAAGGTTTCTAATTTTAATATTATCTGTTTAACATATTCAGCCTAAACCCATCATTACAATATTGAAATATTATCCAGATTCTACATTTAGATCACTAGTTAGTGAATACTTCATGAACTCATATTATATCTAAATACATTGCATGATATTCTGGCAGCTTGTAACAAACACAAGCATTTTAAAAAACACAAAATTTATTTATTTTCTAAACCTTTTCAGATGTAAAATCGTATAAGAATACGATTTGAACCGATTTTAAAACTCGGCAATCAGCAATTTTTTAAAAATCTAAAGAATTTTTATCATTTCATAAACACATTCTAAGATATCCTAGCATCCCGGGACCAACCCAAGCATTTTATCAAATACAGAATTTATATGATTCTAAAAGTTTTTAGATGTAAAACCATATTAGAAAGCGATTCCGCCTAGTTCAAGATCAATTTCAAATGCAGTTTTTGAATAATTTGCAATTTCTTACCTTGTTCTACCCACATTCAATCAATAATGTATCTCTTTAACATATTTAGGCTTAACCTGGCATTCCA
The DNA here is from genome assembly GCA_900660155.1 of Hofstenia miamia. Taxonomy (NCBI): domain Eukaryota; kingdom Metazoa; phylum Xenacoelomorpha; order Acoela; family Hofsteniidae; genus Hofstenia; species Hofstenia miamia. The sequence continues at coordinate 110,821 of CABFPE010000400.1, read as the reverse complement.
ATATTGATTTGAAAGAAAAATCTCATAATTGTATCATAATATATTGAATATCACATTTGTCACTATTTGACACAATAGGATACATGATGTATATATATATCTAGATATATATATATATATAAATATATTTTATTCTTACGTATACTACATTCAATTGCTTATAATTCGCAACTAAGAGAAATTGAATTTACTTGTGAAAACAAAAACGAAAATTCTATACATTTTTAAGTGTAACATTGAAAAAAGCATCACTGGGACTGGGATTTGAAATATCTGCTCTTAGAAAACCTAAAAACACCGGATTATGCATGCCATTTCCATC
>CABFPE010000400.1:87513-101751 GCA_900660155.1 Hofstenia miamia | reverse complement strand
ATATATATATATATATATATATATATATATTGTGGTGTCATTAACACAAGTGCAAAACAGAAATCAACTCGTCACAATCGAGTTCGAATCATTTGAGAAAGAAAATCAAATCCTGCAACACAGAGCAGAAACTGCAGACAACATCATGCAACACAACGAGGATTTGCTGAAGCAGGTCGAAGACTGCAACCAGCAAAATATACGTCCAACTGGTAGATTGATTGCACAGGAAGCTCAAAACAATCAACTACAACAACAGATACAACACACAGCTTCCAAATTATCAACACTCTGACAATTTAGAGTGAACTGACACTGATCTCAAAAACCACTGGACATCAGGTACATAAGTTCCCAAGCCCACTGAGACAATCAATTCCTCAACAATCAAGTCTGCTATCTCCATTAACAAGCATTACACTGCCCAAGGACGATTTCCTTCCCTCACTAATTGTGAACCCTTTAATTGACAACCTCAATCATAACCTCGATTTAATAATTAACTGTAATCTTGAAGCACCAAAACCAGATAAGAAACTCATATATTCAAATCTTCTATCCACCGCACTAGATGATAACCTTAAACTCAGGATGCCTCCACGAAAATTCTCGGGTAAACCCAATGGCGTATCCCCCACTTTCAAAGAGTGGCAAATCTCCTATGAGCAGCATTTTCTTGTTCAAAAAGCAGGTCAACAACGTGCCCTTGCTCAATTTGCCACATTCCTCAATGGAAAAGCCTACAATAACTATTTGAGGCTAGACAACAAAACCAAATCTTATTATGGTCTACTAATACAAAACTTCTATGACCACTTCTATGCCCCAACGGCGCGTAATCAATATAAGATCTTGTTAAACAACACCACTTGCCACTGCCAGGATGGCATAGAAGAATACATACTCCAGATAGAACGACTGTACAGGTTTAGCCAATCAAGTTCAAAATACTCATCACAAGATCTTTTTACACACATTAACCTCTGATTTGCCATTACCTATATGATGACGCTTTGAACAGAAATGCAGTCCCGACGATAAGTTGAGCACCTTCATTAAAAAAGCTGTTGAAGCAAAATTGCTAATCAACAATTATCAGTGTATCACAAATCAAATTAAATTCAATTATCCACCGAACACCAAATACTTTACTGCCAAATGACAAAAAGCAACAAATGAAAGCACCACCAATACTAAAGCTGTGCCAGCCACTTCCATCAAGGTCGAACCACCATCTTCTGAAAAGCCACCGAAACCAATCAATCTAAACAAAATACATTGTAATTGTTGTGGTCAACATGGTCACATAAAAACCAATTGTAAAGCCACCATGCACATTATCACAAACAAGTGCTATTACACAGAGGATAGCAATATCTACAAATCTTACTTGGAATCGGAGGAGGATTTAAACTATTAATAGCACTGACTCCCAGCTTAGCAGAAAAAGTACTAGTAACAACTAACTTACACAAAAATACCATACATGTTACTATTAACAGCATAATAATGCAAGCAACCGTTGACACTGGAGCCTCTATATCCATTATTGCTGAGACCTGTGCAAAAGAAATCAGCATAAATAAATCGTAATAATATTACATCTCACAACCACCATCTAATTAATACCTCAGGTGACTACCTTGATATGAAGAGACTAATCAAAAATCTACCATTTCAAGCAATAAATTTACTCACTACTAGTAGTTGATACAACAACCCACGCCTTACCTTAAGAGGCAATACTCAGCAAAGACTTCCTGAAAAAATACCAATGTATTATAAACTTCATGAACAAAACGTTAACTATAGATCCAAATAACAAAGATATTACCACTCATCTCCAAACAATCAATTTGCAATGTATAACTCTATGACCAACAGAAACCATAACAATCAAGCCTTTCAGCTGGCGTTTTTTCACGCTCACCACAAATGAACCAATGTCAACTGATATCGTCATCAACCGCCAGCATGGCTTCAATGTAAAAATAAAACTGTCGCAACAGCCATCTTAAATAAAAGTAATAAATTATTAAAAATTACACCTGATAAGATAACAATGGCCACAACACCATTAATAACAGTAGTAAATAAAAAACAAAACCTGTGCTTTCATTAGAACTTGTCGAGGATCCATCAACAAATCAACTTATACCTGACATAACAAAAACCTTGCAGCCTCACTAAACCAACAGCAAGATTGACTCACTCAATGGCATCCTACATAAACATCAGTCTGTATTTAATTTCAACACAATTAGTGTAGTAAGCTATTGGTGAAGAGCACTGTACCAATACCATTAATAACATACCAATTCGCCAACCTGTTCATCCAGTGCCAGAGCACTTAAAAGAAGAATATTCCAAGATAATCACCAAATTACACAACAATGGAATTATCCAACCATTTAAAACCCTGTATGCTTCACCTATTGTCTTAATAAAACAAAATGACAAATATTGCTTATGCATTGACTTCAGGAAGTTGAATAACATCACAAAAAAGACGTCTATCCTCTTCCTCACATTGACCAAATTTTATACGCATCCTGCCAGAATTCTTTCTTCACACTGCTAGACCTCTGCAAAGCATACTGGCAAGTCCCAATGCGTAAAAGTGACATTGAAAAAACGGCCTTCATAACACCATATGGCATGTTCGAATAACTTTATATGGCCTTTGGGCTATGCAACAGCCCAGCCATGTGTCAGCAATACATAATGAATGACAACCATCAACTAGACAAAGGAATTGCTGCCTATGTCAACGATATACTAGTTGCTTCCAAAACCATTCCTGATCACCTCAACAAATTAGATAAAATCCTAGGGCTAAAAGTTTATGGCAATAAATGTAAGTATCTGCAAACATCCGTCATCTTCCTTGGCAGGCAAATACAAAAAGGCAAAATCACCTTAAGAGAAGATGCTCGAGAAGTAATTAAACATATCACTGCTCCAAACAATAAGAAAGATATACATGTACAACGCATCATAGGGTCCTTCAATTACTACCAGATATTCATACTGAATATTGCTAAAAAAACATCCATTTATCTAACTTACTCAAGAGTAAAACACCTTTACATGGACATGGGACCACCAGCAAGAACTAGGCAATGACTGCCTAGGCTGAATACACCTGATTTCTCCAAAGAGTTTATTCCCGACTGTGATGCCAGTTCAGTCAAATCATCGATGGCATTGAATGCCCCATTCAATTTTTAGGAGGAAACTTCGTCCAGCTGAATTAAATTATGGGTCCATGAAAGTCGAGATGCTCACACTGATTGAAAGTCTAAAAAAATTCCGCTATTTTCTCCTTGGACAACGACATTTCACAGTCCCCACTGATAATTCTGGCATCAGGTGGCTCAGAAATTGTCGGGTGACAGATCCAATATAATCGCCAGGAGGATTGAATACTTAACCAAATTCAATTTTACCATCATCCACCACAAATGTAAACAGCCCACCAATGCTGACTTATTAACAGCACTACCTCAATACCACAGCGATACAGCAAAACCATCAGGGGACAAAGTCCCCTTCCCTTTTATCTCACAGTCAGCATACAACAACCTTCCGGATATCAACACTGATTGACAAGGACACCCACTGCTACCTGTGTGCCTAAAAGAAGAAATAACCAAACAGCACACTTCCCCCAGGAGTATGCTGAACTTCAGAAACTAACTTCATCTGGTCCAAATGATGTCATCCACATCAACATCGAACACTTATCTAAGTACAATGAGGGGTACCAATATGTCCTCATGATGGTGGACAACTTCACTAAATATGCATGTATGGTCCCCATCACTGATTAAACTGCACGTACCATCACCACAGCTATACTCCATTCATGGGTCTTTCGCTTTGGTCCAATATCTACACTTGTGTCTGACCATGGCACACAATTTGAAGGTTCATTGACTCAAAAATTACTTTACCAACTCAAAATAGCACATGAACATACTGCCCCCCTACCACCAACAGAGCAATGGTGTGGTTGAGCATTTGAACAAAACACTGATAAAACTTATCTGAATAGCAACATCATGAATTGGTGGTAAAAACTGGGGCTCAATATTACCACACATTGAATACTTCTACAACACATCTGTTCATTCAACAACTGGCCTCACACCATTCAAAGCTACTTACGGCCACAAAGCATCTACACCTCTAACTATGATGCATAAACCCTACCAACCTGTCTCCAACAACGACTATGTCAAAAATCTCGTCTCAGACCTATAAGAGATACACAAAACCATTTGTGCATTTAATAAAAAATGCTCTGTACACAAAATATTGTATGGGGAACCACATCAAAAAGGCGACAAGGTCTACTCATTCACACCAGTGCAAACGTCCGACAGTAAACAAACTCGCGAATTAGGCAAATGCTGGTCGGGCCCTCATACCATAACAAAACTATTTCCACATAACAGTTACCTCTTAGATAACGGGACAACCTGTAATTTTTAATCACAAAGATGAACAATAAAAGATGTAGAACACACAAAAATCAACAACAAATAAGAATTTGAGGTTGTCAACAAATAATAATAATACATACACCAAAATGCCTGAGCTTGATGACGTCCATGAGGACTTGTTTGATGAGCCTCTGAGACACACCAACATTACAACTCCACCAAGACGAATTTTACCTAACGTAAGGTATGCCCTAACATTATAGCAAATCCCACCAATCGGGATCTTAACCTCACATACCTATTTAGCTCTGATCTCAATGACGAGAACAACACCTCATCAATCCAGCAGCAATACCAAGAATCCTCACCCTTCAAGTCGCCGGTATCGAATTAAAAAACCACACCAAACTATTTGTTCGCCCTCACATTCTCCACACAAATTGGATGCCGGTGGAAACTACTCACCTAGTTTGGGAGTAGTAGCCTAATCGCACGTGACAAACATACCTGTTGGTGCGGAGAACCCTTCTTCCTCCCTCTGGTACAACTATGGGAATGAAGGCGTTTCGAGCAGCCACTCAATTTCACTGAATTCCTGCCACTGGTACAACTCTGGCAGCCAATTCACTGAGGGGGATATATACGATATATATATCATATATCATATAAGTGTTAAAAAGTAGAAAACATATATTGCATAAAAACAATTGAATTTAGGATAGCCATAAGGTTGTTCCTGCATAAGTTTTAAGTGTTAAGTAGAAAAATATGTCGCTTAGAAAAACATTTGAATTTAGGATAGCCATAAAGTTGTTCGTGTATATGTCTTATAAAATGCTAAGTAGAAAACACATATTGCTTAGAAAAACATTTGAATTTAGTATAGCATTAAAATTTTTATTTTATTTGTCTTATTAAATGTTGAGTAAAAAACGTGCATTGCTTAGAAAAACATTTGAATTTATAAGCGCCGTAAAGTTTTTTCTTTTGCACAGTACAATGTGTATTTATGGTATTCTATTCCATTATATGTAGTAATGCAAGCACTCCGCGAAGATAGTTCCAGAAATACATTCAATTTATCGCACTTCAGTCACAAAATGTAAATAACAGTGTGTTTTGATATTCAGTATATTATACTTGTAGTAGCATTGAATCCAATACTCAGCAATCTTTATGTGAATTAAACTCCATACATCTTAGGCAATAAATATTATTAAACAAAACTAATCAGTATTGCTATATTTACAGATCTTTTTGTGCACAGCTCGCATAAATCAGGTTTTTCAAATTTAAATGTATTATGTATATTTGCTATTGAAATTCAAAATTTATAAGCATAAAGTCGATCTTATATATGTCTTATTAATTTTATAGTAAACAGCATGTATTCGAAGGGATTTGTCTATTTTCAGCAATGTATTTATTTTGGAACATGTGTAATTTCTATCTTGCAATGGGTGTGGTAGCTGGATATATTTAAGTGTCAGTTGCGCCTGATATTTTAAATTTAATATGATTTGTTTAGTTAATGTAAATATGTGTGTAATGCATGTGGTTTCAATTTCTAAAACAACTTGTTCATTATTGACAGATAAATGTTTAAAAAAACATCAATTTACTCCTTTCTGGCTTTGCTGTTAATTTTCTCTAAAACTGCTCCCATAAATTTTTTCAATTTTCATATGTTTTAATAAAACATTCAAACTGCAATATGCAATATTTCAGCATATGGGTGCATAGCTTTGAGGATGTCCAATAAAGCCTAAAATTTAGGCCGCTTGGCTCAACCATTCTAGGCTGAAATAAATTTTGAAAATAAACATTTTCTTAATGTGTAATAGCCAAATACCAAATTTCATTGAAATCTGTTCATTATTGGCTTATGTATTCTCAAAAAATTTGAACTATTTTTGGAAATCATCTAATTACTATACAATATTACTATGGCTAAGCTTTTTTAAATTTGGCTTTGGCTAAAATATATGTTTGAAATATTTCCATTTTGATTTTAATTAATAATGAGCATATATTAAAATTTCATTAAATCCCGATCAATTTATAAGAATTTGTCAAAAATGTGTGTCAATTGCGCACAGGCCCGTAGCAAGCCAAAAAATTTATGGTAGATAAAGCAAAGCAATACAAAATCATTTGTTTAAGATTATTAAATTGTTTTTGTCTTTGTAGTTTGCATTGATATTAATGACATTACTATAACATTTCCTAAAAATATTATATATATATATATATAAAGAATATTAAAAGCAACTACATAGTACATAGAAGATTTGTAACCGGGCCATGATTTTTACTCCGGACACTCTAACTCAAAAACCAAGCCCAGCCCGGCCCCTTTAATTAATTATATTCAGGCCTAGGCCCAGCCCGGAAGAGTCATATCCAAGACCATTATAAGATTTTTGTAAATAAAAAAAATTAAACATGAATTGAAAATACTAAAATGAAAACATTCTTGCATTAACTGCACTTTTTAAGAATAAACTTACCTTGTGATAGCATTAAAAGTGATCGGTTTCAAATAAGGATGTGCCACTGCTGGAAAGACTTTTTAATGGGAATTTTTAAATGTTTAATAGTTGTATTGCAGTTTTATTAATAAAAAATATATGTATATGGAACATCAAACATGCAATTAAAATGCAGTGAATAGTCTAAGTAATTTTAAGTTTATGAAGTTTATGATGGGTCAAATAAATATAAATGAGATTAATTGACGCTTGCTATTACTAAGATAATTTTTGAGGTAATTGTAACTATTGTCGCATTGGATTTACTTTTTAATATATAATTATTAATTAGTCAATTGAATATAATAGTTGATATAATATTTTAATGTAAGAGAATGCATATTTATTATTAAAATATTGAATAATTTATATACACGTTGTACAGAAAATTCAGATCCCAGGCCCCCTTCATTTTTAATTTTATGGCCAAGCACCGCAGTTTCGAAGTCTGGCCCGGATACAAGTCTGGTCTTGTATTCACATTAAAACTATAAGTTATTATCTGAAACAGGCTATTAGTTTAAATTTTCAGCCTCAGCTTTTTTATACTGGTTTTACAATGGTATATTTTCCCCTTACAATATTTAACAATCCATCAAATAGTGATGTTAAATTTAATCGATATATCTGATGGTAGTCATTTCTAAATCTGACTACTATTAATGCAGAATTTTGCCACATGTGGCGTACTTCAATAGCTATTTGCACAATATCCACCATAAGAAATGTGTTGAGAGTGCTTTGCTATTCAATAAATATGCGGGTAGTAGTCAAGGAGTCAAGGCCTGTCTTAACTACACGATTTAATCGGCCCGACTATGTCAGATGGTTCTGTCTTAACTACCCATCTAAATCTGCCCGACTTTTTAAATGTATACATTGAGCGTATTTGCTAATTGCAAGCGCGTCGCCGGTTGGCCAACTATTGAAACCCGCGAGCGGCCAGTCTACTTAAGAAGGATTAACTGAAACCGCCGGTTGGAATGTATTAGTTAATTCAAACTCGCGTAGCCGGTTGGCCAATAGTATTTGTTAATATACACTCGTACAAATCGTGCCCGCGGATTTCATTTGCTAATTCAACGCTAGTGGCCAACCGACCAATAATATAGTCGTGCTCAAACTTTTGGAATTGAATTCGAGTTACTCGGAGCGAGTTCGAATATTTACGATTCAACTTCGAGTATTTTTTTGAAGAATAGGCCTATTCCGAATTCATTCTACATTTTTTTTCAAATTTCCTAGTGTTTTTTCTCTAAAACATTTATTTCAGTTGATAAAGCAAGTGAAATTTAAAATAATTTATTTTTCAAGGGATTTTCATTCGAGTCTGAGTAAAAGTATTAATGAATTCTTTTCAGAGTTTTTTGATGAAGTTTTGCGAATTCATACGAGTTGAAGTTTATAAAATTCCGAGTACTTGAAAACCCTGGTTACATTGCGTCATTACCAACTGCGCAATTTTTATTTGTTTAAATGTCTTCACCACCACAATACGTGGCTAGCATTTGGCGACCTGATAACTTATTTGTGATCAACCGGAGATTGTTTTGCATGATTTTGGAGATGTTCAACAAGTCACTCTCACACACAAATTCAGCCAGAATATCAAGTGGAGAGATGGAACGATCAAGCCATACAAGTCCTAATTGAAAACTTTCCTTTAGTAGAGGAAGACATGCTACGCCATAAATATTCAAAAAATAAAATGTGGGAAAAAATGAAAGCATGTGAATATTGCTACTAATCTAAATCTCACAGCACGACAAGTTGAAAACAAATGGAAACATCTTAATGATACATACAGGTATGTCATCTTCTAGTAGTATATTAGCAATAAATTTAGGATACATTTAAATTGATTAAAGAATCTTTTAGTTTATTCATCTCACCTTTAAGAAATGTGTTGCATATCGGTTGAACTATGGTTGTAAGTATTTTGCAATCGTCTTCAAGAAATCCTAGTAAATGAGCGTACAAAACAAAAAGATTTTTAACATAATTTGCGCATCCTTTAGATTTCTCTGGAAGTACTGTAGATTAAATATAACGTAGTACCCAGAAACGTAGTAAAATAAAGCATTCGAAGGAAATTTTACAGAACTTCTTGATAAAGCTGCTGTAAATTTGCTGTCAACATTTTCATTATCAGTATCTCCCAAAAGTTCAGTTATATTTGAAAATCTATGAGCAATATAACCAGCAACATGAAATACAGCCCAATTTTGCCATTGTTCGAGAGAAATTGAAGATTCCTGAATAACCCTGTTTACAATTTCTTGATCATCAGAACTGAAAGGAGCTTCACACTGTTCGCATATTGAAACACATGGTAAATCATTAGAAGATATATTCAATTTATTCAGAATTTGTAATGTATGAGTTTTGAAGCTGCCATATACCTGAGCCACAGAAATAAAATAGTTTCCACCACAGCCTTGTCGGTATCTTCCAAATGTATGCTCAAGATCATCCGACTGAATTGTATGCCTTCCTGCGATAATAAAAATTTGGTTAAGCGAACCAAAGCATTCAAAGTGCGTCGCCATCCAAATGCAGTTTCCTTCGTCAATGATTTCATTCTATGTTTTGGATTTACAGGTGCCATTCCTGCAAAGACATCTGCAGCCTTAAGAAGATAATCTAAACGATCGCCATCACCACTTGAAATAACAGCTTTTCGAAAACCAACATTGAGATTTTTAACATTGATTATATGAAACACTCGCATGACAAATGCCACGAAATCAGCCGTGGCTTCAAATCTAGCTAACATTAATCCTGTTACTGTTTTTTCATTCAATATTTTCACAGCCAAACTAACCTTCTGAAGCTCTAGGTTGCGAGGCTTAATTGAAGCAGCAGTTAACATAGTGCAACGTAGTGTATGATCAGCTTCCATTCGATAATGATGTGAGATGACTCCATTTGGCGTCTTTATTTTTAAATGAAATTATTTGTTGTTTCTCAGTAATCCAAGAGTTCCGTGTTGTCTTTAACAGATGTGGTGGATCGACTATTAGGTACCAAGGAAAAGCAGAGTTAATTGGATTTTGCACAGCCCAATCTTCATCTTTTTTAAAACCGGGAAAAAGAGACATATAATGTAGATTTGAAGGACAATTATCACAAACAGAACCCAATACAATGCCACCTATGAGAATGTTATCAAATCAAGATTTTGTATATATTAATATAATTTGAATTCAGTATGCTTCTATAATTCACTAGATTTGATAACATTCATACCTGACTCCATTACTACATTGGCCAGATTGAAAACCTGCTCATAAATAAATTCACCAGTAGGATTTGCAACCGGAATTAATCGAGCAACGAAATGAGGACCTCCATTCAAGCATTTAACCATGATTGCAAGAATAGTCTTTGCCTTCACATTGGATGCATTTTCTGCATTGCCAAAAACATGCCCTTGGTGATATTGAAACTCTGACTTTATGTATATCTCGTCATGAATGATCAAACAATATCGTTGAATGTTCTTCTCAAGCGAAGTAAAAACAGAGTCAATAAGGTGTTTGCAAAATGTTTCGTTGATATGAATCTTGCCTAATGTCTTGCGCAGTGTTCTTGAAGAAGGCAATGGTAATATATCAGCTAGTTTTTCATAAGTTGCTGATGAGATTGAAAATATCTGGAAACAATGAAGAAATAGCTGTGGTGAATATCTTCGACCATGCTTAGACTTATGTGACAATTGTAGCAATTCATTTAACAATACTTTTTCACTAGATACAGGGTTAGCAACAAACGGATTTTAAGTAAAATATATGTTATCAGTGAATGGTATTTGATTAGTACAAATTGCGTGACAAAATAAATGTAAATATTGCTAACCCTGATGAAATCTCTTCTTCTAATTCAGATGCTACGCGAAGAACATTAATAATATTTTCAATTATGCTCCAACGATTTATTTTTTTACAGAGATCAACTTCAAAACCATTCTCCAATAAATATGCTGAATAATTTAAATCATTGCTTATATGTAAAGACCACGAAACGCATAAAGGTTTTCCTTCTACCACATATACGACAAAACCTTCCATTGTAGGGTTCCACTTATATTGGCAAAAACTTGGTAGAGGATCATCAATTGAGGAACAAAACGTAGAAAAATTATCAATTCTATCCATGTTTTCAAACTTTTCCATTGCCAAATCATTTTGGTGTTCAGCTCGTTTACTACTTTCACCCAACTTCGTAGCTCTTGAAACAGTTTGGATTTGCCTTTTCATGCTATCAGGAAGGTTGAAAATAGATGGTGGATGCTTAGGTCTTTCACAGCCTTTTTGCCTTTCAGTGTCATTGTGTCATATCTCAAAGGCATAGCATCATGTATTTTGTGATACCTTTTTCAAATATGCGTGGAATGGCATCTTTCCATCGTGACTTTTCCTCCGGATCAGTGGGAAAACGGAAAAGTTTGCAATTATAGTTATTATAACAGCAGAAGCAGTTAGGTGCACAAGAGTTTGGCATCGCGAATGTGCTGACAATGACTAATCACAATAATTACCACCAACTGCATACCTTAAATCTTTTAATACGCCACCAAGCAGCTGCTTTCAAACCTTAATAAACAAACAAACAATTAGCACACGCGTCCGNGTTGGGAAAAAATCCGACGTAAATTTAGAAAAATCAAAGAAATCGGATTTTTTTATTTAAATCGGATTTTTTTGATTTAATTCGGATTTTTTTATTTTAATTGGATTTTTTATCTAAATCTCAATTTTACCCACACATTTTTCCAATGTAGTAAATAGAAATCTTTTTGATACTACTGTTTTTGAAATACAATATTTTAATCAGTTTTAAATAAACTGAAGGTAAAAATCATGCAAAACAATAAATTCAAAGCTTGCCAATTCATTCAAATATTAAGGCAATGACTTCAAAACAATTAGAATACACTACTCGCATCTCTATTAGTGTACTTGATTTAAATCANTATATATATATATATATATATATATACACTGTATATGTAAATATATAATCAGACAACACAAAATTTGATATTTATCACTTTATATTAGGAAACACTTGAAATGTCGGCGACAAACTGGTTGTGGTGGCATGAGATATTGGAAATAGTTCGAAGAAATGAATGAAATTTTGGGAGATCGCCCTAATACAGAACCTTCTGTTGTGGGATGTTCAGGAATTGGCGCTCCGATTAAAGAACGGCATGACAGTACTACGCCTTCACCTGACGGAATTCTGTTGGAGTGCCATTGAAGGAAGCTCTTCAAGAACTTATTGAACTTCAAAAGAAAAATATGGTTCAAACCCGAAATCTCACAAATGCAGTGACGAAAATGGCTGATGCATTTACTATTCTAACGCAAAGTTTTGTAAATAAAAATTGAAATGAATATATTTTCTTTTTACTTTGTAATCTGCTTACATAATATTTTTGATCACATTTCAGAAATGAAGTGTATCATTATTGAAATATTGAAATGCATTGATTTTCGATATTAGTATTAATCTAATAATTGATTTTTAAAAGAACGAGCCTATAAGTTTTCATAGATGAATTATTTCAAAACAAATTTTTTCTGAACATGCACTATTTTTAGATGGAAAGTCTGAAGTTACAGTTGAAGATATGAATGAAGTTACATTTAAAAGAATCTTTAGGTTATCAAAACAGTCTTTTAACGTCATCCATAATCATGCATTTAGCGGGATTTTCAATATAAAAATGAAAATTTAAGACAATAAGTAATTTCAAAAACATCGCATTAAAATAAAGAAATGCTTGCCTTAAGGATACACCAAAGTATCGCAGTGAAATAGAACGTAAAGTAGTCTCCACTAAGAAAATAATTGAGGTTGGCCTCCGCTATTTGGCACCTCAGGCTGTAGCATGTTTGATATTGGTAGTTAATTTAATTTATCAGAGTATTCTGTTCACAAATACATTGGAATATTTATCGAATCAGTTGTTGCACATCTCCCAAAAATCATCAAGTGGCCTAATTCAGAAGAAATGNTTCCAATGCTTAAATTTTTTTTAATTTTTATTAAACACTTCAAAATTTTATCAAAGTAAAATATAACTATATAAAATATAATGCAATAATTCAACTAGTGTACTTAATGTACTGCTTTATTGTTTTACGAAAATTTTAAATGTCTTACAAATTAAAAATACAGGCAATCATGCAAACACTCGTGAAGTTTACAATTATAATTACGACTAAATCATTTGGAATGGTTGGCGCGAGGCGCGAGCGTCGTTAGCAAATAGAATTTAAGAGTGGTGAATTAACTAATACAGTCGGAATTATTCGGTCACCAAATACACCCATTAAAATATATAACTGATACTGAATTTAATCTCAAAATTTTTTGTTGTTTTTTTAAATAGCATCATTGGTGTAGCAAGGGAAGAACAAGAACATGCCTCTCAAAAATTCATTAAATGCGAAAAAAATATTGAGGTAATATCCAAGCCAGACCCATTAATAATACGGAATGATTGATTTTAATAGACTGCGCAGTGCTTAACTAAGCAGTTCATGATTTCTAAGGGCCATGATTCAATCCCAATTATAAAAACCATCGCGTTTATTATAATATGATATTTGGAAAATATTTGTTATTACAAAACAATGATAGGGTTCAATAATTTTTCGTGCTACATAAAAGGCTATTGAACTCGTGAGAAAAAAACATGTTTGTTTGTTTTAATGGCTAGTTTGAACTACTACCTAAAATGTTAAATCTAGATTAAATTTTCAACGTAAATCATTCTTCTGATTAATATTTTGACTAAGGTTTTTATGCATTACAATTGTTGGCGATTTGTAGAGAAGATATGAGCTTTACGCATGTCTACACTGGATGCCCGAGATCTTGTCATGATCAGTGTGTGCTTGATAATGACCCATTCTTTTTTAACCCAAATAATATAATATCAGACGTTACACATATACTAGGTGACACTGGATATTGTTGTAAAACATGGTGCATTACCCCAATAAAAGAGTCATGTGTGAAAAGTCGCGAGTTTATATTTAATTCAAAATTAAAGAGAGCAAGATTAACGATTGAAAGAGCTTTTGGTCTTTTAAAAGGTCGCTTTAGAAGACTACGGTACTGCATTGATGCTAGGTCAGACAAACGAATTGTGAACATTATCTTAGCTAGCACTGTTATCAACAACATATGCATTTGGCAAAAAGATGATGTTGAAAAATACATTTGACACAGAAGAACATGAT
>CABFPE010000400.1:58625-83498 GCA_900660155.1 Hofstenia miamia | reverse complement strand
ATAAAGTGTAGTATATTGTAAACTTTTATTAACGCAAAAATATTGTTAACTGACGATGACTATAATATAGTCGAAACGTTTTTTTATTAATGCCAATTATATATATATATATATATATATATATATATATATATATATATATATATATATATATATATATATATATATATATATATAATACACAATATGTTTTACTCCAATTATGAAATTCTTAATTTTTTTCATCAGATATTTATTAAAAGCATATATTAATATTTTCTTGTTTCATTTGCATGTTTAGCTGATGCATATTTTGATTTATTTGATTTATGTAATTGTTAAAACTTTAAAATTGTTGTTGTAACTTAACTACCCACATTTTAAGAATAATTTGGATTGGAGAAAGCTGAGTAGAAATTCAATTGTTTCTCATCACATCAAGGGAATTTATAAATTACCGCATCTATTAAATATATAATTTCAAAAACGCGGCGTTCGAAATCATAATGGCATGTGTAAATACCTATCGCGTATGTTACCAATAATAATGAGATTGTAAGTTCAACGGTAATAACAAGTGGTGGATTTGGAATTGAATTCTTTATTTGTTTTAATACACTGTAATGTAATTTACCAAGCGCAAAAAGAAATTTAATTTTGTATATACAAGCATGGAGTCATTTTGTCAATGAGCTACTCAAATTAGCAATGTTTAGAAAATAAATAAAAATATTTCAAGATTTTTTTCAATTAATGTTATTCAATGCTTAAAAATATTATTTTTTAATAATTAGTTATATAACCTATTTTTATTGATATCATTATATAAAATTAGTAAAAGTTGGGTGTTTAGAACACCCAACAAAAAAAGTTGTGAATGGAAGAAATTTCTGTCCTAACTACACGATTTCATCGGGCTGATTACGTCGGGCTGATTAAATCATGTAGTTAAGACAGGCCAGTTTAAAATCTGACTACCTCAATATTCACAATTTTGCCACAAGTGGCGTTGTTTATTTACAGTATTCTCCGCCAAACGGATATGTGTTTAGAAGCAACAAGTGTGGAGAAAGCGCTTGTGCAATTAAATAGATGTGCGGGTATATGCAGGTACCAGGTGGCCAATTCAATTCCGTTTTTCATTTTTCATTTTGATCATTTGGAAAGATTAAATGAAAATTGAAATTGAAAAACGGAAATGACCATTTTTCATTTTCGCTTTCAAATTTCTTTTTGCCAATTTCCATTTTTAAAATTTTTTAAAAGAAAAACAAAAATTGAAAAATGAAAAGTGAAAAACGAAAATGAAACATTTCACTTCCGTTTTTCGTTTTTCATTTTTATTATTTTATAAAGTCTTATTTGAAAATTAAATTGAAAAATGAAAAGTGAAAAACGAAAATGAAACATTTCACTTCCGTTTTTCTTTTGAAAAATTTTAAAAATGGAAATTGGCAAAATGAAATTTGAAAAGTGAAAATGAAAAATGGTTATTTCCGTTTTTCAATTACAATTTTCATTTAATTTTTCCAAATGATCAAAATGAAAAATGAAAACGGAATTGAATTGACCACCTGGTACCTGCATAGCGTGTAGTAAGCATTTTAAATTCTGATTATATCGGAATTCACAATTTTGCCACGTATGGCGTACAAATGGTCAATTGGTAATTGGAAATTAGAAGTTCACATTCTTGCCTGTAAATTAAACACTATAAACTAGAATTTTACGTACATCAATAGAATAATCAATTACAATCTGAGGAAATAAAAATTGAAATTGTATCATTATTTTTATTAATATTTATGGTAGTTACTGACTACCTGACTACCATGCATGCTACGCGCCTGATTGCGCAACCTTTAAATGACCTTATCAGCCAGCCTGCCAAAGCTGTATTATTGTGCCACGTTGATAATTCTAATGCACAAATAAGAAAAAGTTAGCTGAGCCGTATTTTTTTCCATGCATATTCGTTAGCAATTTATCCTTGTAGAGCACATTTTGTGAAATGAGTCCTTCATCAGAAAACTTATTTTTGAATTTAAATAATACTTGTAGAACCAGTTTTCATTATACAACATTTTTATTAAGGAGTGAAATGTGCTGTTTGGTCTTATCTAAGTGTGAATACATAAATTACTAAAAAATTTAAAATTTAATTATACGAGAGATCCTCAATTTAAAAAGTCAATATACTGCATTTTTGCCAATAGCCCAAATCTAATTGTTCTGTGCACATTCATTGAAATTTTGCAACATCGTATTAAAATTGCGTACATGTGTGACATGCTAAAGTTTGAAAAAATTAGACAATTATGGCACCAAATTGTTCGAATTTTCAACTGCGTTGATTACATTAACTCCGTTTCCAAATTACGCAAGTGGATTCTTACAATAAAACTCAATGTTTTTTTCGTTTACCTTTGATAAATTTAAATAACTATAAGTTATAAAATAATATTGAATGCATTTCTAAAATACATTTAATATTAACATGCTTTGTTGACTATTTAATAGTTGTTCTTTCATAGTTTACTTAATGAAAATTGCTTCACTAATTTTTGGATAGCTTGATTTTAGTAGTATATAGAAAAAATTATATTCTCTTCCAGTATGTTTATGTAAATATATTTCTGATCTTAGGTGCTCATATTAAAGGTTCTTTTATTCTGGTTCATATGTGTCTTTTAGTTCCTCCGATGTATAGTTTTTTTACAATCATCACATTGGTATTTATATATTAAAGAAGAAACTAAATTTTTCGGAACTGGGTCTTGTTTTTAGTGATGTTCGATGTTTTAAAATGTAAATGTTGGGATTATGTTTGTCTGCTTTAGTTTGGTGTTCATTATTATAACTTTTTTCTTTACTTTAATGATTTGGTTTCTGCAATAAGGATGTTTCAAATATATACTAGTCTTAGTTTCATCACTGGCGTTTTCTATTTGATCTTTAGTTTGATTACTACTTAAGAATTCGTAAACTTTTTGAAAATTTTTTGTGGATAACCATTTTCTCTTATGTCTGAAAGATTTTTTAAGCTACCTAATTTTACTATGATTCTCAATTTAGAATAAATCAAACTTTATTAAACAGCCATTTCCAAATTCAAATATTTCTATAGTTGTGTTTCAAATAAACTAAACACCATAAAGACAAGAATCAAGTAATTTCAGTAACATGCTAGTATTATTCTAGCAAGTTTGCAACATTTGTGGAGTTATTTGAAAAATTCCAAGTAGGAGCCTACATATATATATCATTCACAAATTCCACAGGAACCAACAAATTGGGGGTTTATCAAAAACCAATTTCACATTGCTCTATTCTAAAGAATTAATGAATGCAACAATCAATTGAGATAAGGATAGTGATGTGAGCATAGAGGTTTCTTAAGCCGTGCCCTATAATCAAACTATTCATTTTTACCCGTACCCACCGCATTCGGAAATTTTTACCTGTACGATTCCATGCCCACGAGAATGCATTTTCTGCTACTTTTGAACAATTTCAAATTTGAATAACATTTTTAACACATTCCCATTAATTTTATAATTTATTTTTTGAAGCTTTTATTTATAATTTGTTTTGTCGCATTATTACACATAATGTGAAACATAATGCTGCCTGTATCCACGGATGCTCAATAATAATTCTTCGCACCCGACAGTGCATTCAGGTAAAACTGGGTACAAAGGGTTGCATCCGTACCAGCATGTTACTACTACACAAAAAAATTTTGACACATATACCATAATCATGTCATTTTTTGAAAATAATTTTTATTAAGACAAATCTAATTATTTGTTTATTTAAGTTTTCAAACAACTAACTTTTCTTGTTTCATTGCTCAACTTTAGGTAAGCAATACCCAGGTCACTCTTGATTTATGTGTATCAGACTGTTAAAGTAGAATCAAATTGAAAAAACCAACGATTTTCTTCTATCAATGAAGAATCATTTTCTAACTTTTTTTGGCTACTTACAACTTCTTAAGAAAAATGAAGTTATTTTTAATTACATTTGGATATCTCATTGCACCAGTAAAATATAGCATTAATTTTAAAAAAAAATTTTTTGCAATTTTTTTCATGGAATGTTACAAAGCGCCCTTTGACTTACATATGGCCCATATATGTTTATACATTCATAATTAAAAAAATGATGTATAGACAGACTGACAGAATGGCAATAGGATACGACAACAATGGCAGCATTTGCAATGAATATCATTAAAAATAATTTTCAAACAACAACAGTAATAATCCCAGAATTTTATGTAAGTTATGTGGAGGATATATTTTCAATTTTTTGATAACCAAGAAGAAACTAAAGAATTTTTAAATTAACTAAATAACATTTTACAGAGATCAAATTTACTATGAAAACTGAAATCAACAACAAATTAAATTTTTTTAATGTGTGCATACATAAATTCAACAACTATCATGAAACCATTTCATTAAGTCAAAAAATTTCTAAACTCCATATTCCATACAGCTCTTATGGCATTAAAACGTAAAAAACTAATACCATAAAAGCATTATTTAATAGTGCTAAACTAACATCATCAAATTATAAACACTAAACAGATTCCAATGTTTCAGACATTTAGAGAAAATGGTTATCCACACAACATTATCAAAATGTTTTCGAATGACATGTTTTTGAGTAATAATCAAACTAAAGAACAAATAAAAACGCCACTAATGAAACTAAGACTAGTATGTTTTTGAAACTTCTCTATTGCAGAAACCAGGTCATTAAATATAGAAAAAAATATAGCAACGAACATCAAACTAAAGCACACAATCATAATACCAACATTTACATCATTTCAAACATTGAAAAATATACATCGGAATATACATTAGAACCAGAATAAAAAAACATCTAAATGGGCACCTAAGATCAGAAATATATTTACATAAACATGCTGGAAGAGATATAATTTCTATGTACTACTAATATCAGACTATTCAAAGATGGGTTAATGAATTTTCATTAACGAAAATAAAGATCTACTATTAAATATATGAGAAAGCGTTAACATTAAAATTTTGTATAGTTATTGTAAAATTATTAAAGCATTATTATACTGAAAATGATTTAAAATCGAAACTGGTCTATTCTAACGACATGAATATATATATATATATATATATATATATATATATATATATATATACTGTATATTCAAAAAAATAATTTATATTATCAAAGTAATTATTAGCAAGTACCTTTGAGATTCTGAACAATTGCAATTTTTCATGAAATCAGGAGGTCGAATCAATATTCCAGAATTTATCATTTCATCGTAGTTCTTTTTCTCATTTGAATACTGAAGTTTATCGTAAAATCCTAGCTGCTCATATTCTGCGTTTGAGAAATACTGCTGAATTTCAGAAAAAAAGATCGTTACTTGCCATTTAGCACAACGAGTAATCATCAAAAGGCGCAAAAGTCTATAATGCATTGATTGTTAAATGGGAATTATCTAGCCAATGATTACAAGCCTATAATTTTTTGTGGAATCACTATGGCAATCCTTTTAAGTGATTAGGTGATACGCAAAAGAGGGTTTGTCATAATGATTAATTTATTGGCGATAACATACGCCTTATTTTGCAACAGTTCAGGCTCTATTTCCAACGTTTTGCTCTATGGCATTCAAATTTTGGTATGCTACATGCATGTAACTCACGTTATTCGTTAATGTAAACATCACGTCATCGTCATCATAACATATATTGAATTTGTTAAGTGCTTCTATATATAGAAACGAACTGCACAACAGTAGTTTGTGAGACAAAAAATTTTAAGAACATTTAGATTTTCATAGGATTTTGGACGGTAAACGGCCGCGAATTTCTCAAGCCTTGTAAAAAAATCCAAGTGACTGCAGGTCGGTAAATTGACTGCCCTGCCGACTGTTACCCGGTTCCATCTCTGTCGCAAACTGAAGATAAATACGAGTGCATTAGGCCATTCATTTTCAAAAAATTTTACATTATCTCCAGAATAATTGAACAAATCTATAAATGATTCAAAGATGTGATAAGGATCCTTCTGCTATTTGCCATAATTGTCTGCTATCTATATGATATCATTGGTGACATATTTATTGCGATTTATTAAATTATGAATCCATTTCGATTTTTCCGCTAACCTTCCATGTATGCATTATGAGCCTTATGATTTGCTATGTTACAAATGTAGCTAGCGCACTTATCGCAAACTAAAATGATCTTGAAATTGGTTATTCAAAGAGGTTTTAGTTCGAATAAGTGCTTTGCAATCTCCCGTAATCTATGCTTTAAATTTTTTAGTGTTATTAGGATTTGATTAAATACGTTGTTCAGGGCAATATATATTTAAGAACTTTTAAGAACTTACCCATTTTTGCATTGACTTCACTTGCTGTATAAACATTTTGACTTGAATTGCAGATTTTAGATTGTTTAGATTATCCATATTTCGAGTACGGATTGTAACCCAACTTTTGATATCTTTTCACTTCTTTTAGGTACACTGATTGATACTATGCTATGAATAAAATTTAAAATAAAGTTGGATATTTCAGATGCAATGATGTATTCAATTATAGCCTAGTGGGAATTTTCGCGTTTGCAGAGTTCAAATTATACGCAATCTAATTTTGCTTTTCATTGCAATCGGATAATTAACATTCCAATCTCCGAGTATGAGAATCAACTTATTTTCAGGGCAAGGGGGCATAGTGAAATCTCCCCGTCAGGTTTTCAAAATTGATTTTGAAATTTAATATCCTAACTTTGCTTATTTAGATTCAACCAAAATATCAATAGTCTAAGTTTGCGGTAACTTTGTTATCCCAAAATATATCAGGTTAAAACTCTTACTTTAGGATGATTGCTAGTTTGTTATAGTAATTACATGTTTGAAAAACCCTAATGCTATGATTTCATGAAATATTTATAAATATTCATTTAGACTGTATCCAAAAAACATGTATGTGGTGAAATTTTTTGTATGCTATAGTTTTTTGCATATTTTAGTTGCTAGAAGAAAACTATCTGCGAAAGCCTATATCAACTTTAAGACTTCAGGAATTTGAATTATATATATATATATATATATATATATATATAACATTGAAAATCATAATGAAACCTTAAATATAGATGAGATTTCTCAATTTTGCAGACAACATTGAAGTGACAGTGAGTGAATTGGAATAAAAAATTTAAATCTTCAAATTCTACTGTCTATTAAGAAGAGCAAGTGCAATTTGGTTCATTAAGCAGATTTTTCACTTGAAATTCCAATAAAATAAACAACCCAGCCAGCCGGGTTATTCATACTAATTTTGGTACAGGTTGTGAAACCATCTTATTCTATAAATATATTTATGGATGAAATCTTAGAGGACTGCTTAGGTTATGCAAAATTGTAAATATGTCAAAATTTCCTAGGACTGATTCATTTAGAGATGTAAAATTCATTGGAAACAAGTAGATAGACCTGAGACTGAAGCATTTATTTGATTGTACAAAATAGCTGGAGTTCATAAGGTACATTATTGCACTCTAGAAAAACGAGATTCGCAAGTCTTTTGGCCTACCATGATGAAGAAAAGATTAGTATTAATGAAGCGACTTTTTAGATCAAGGTGAATGAAATGATAACGATAAATGTAGCCCAATTCGTTACATATGAGAAAGTTTTCGTTAAACATATATCACTCTTATCTTCTTCATCCTTACCTGATAATCAATGAGAAACTATTAGAATAGCACGAGGCATGTTTGAATATATTAGAGTTGAGTTTGGGGCAGGTATCCTTACAAGCTGCTTGCAAGTTACCGGCGAACAAGAGTTACTGCTTGAGCAGTTAGATCAAATGCCGTGTGGCAGAAACATAACCAAACCATGCAAATTTGCATATATTTGAGAAACTCTGTACGAAGGTATTTATTTAGTTAAGACAAATAATGAAATGATTTGCGTTTTTCTGTTTGTGGATGTATAGATATTGATATTTCGTTGTATACATAGTTTTTACAGGCAAATCTAATTTTCATGGAAAGCTGTGAAAATTAGACAAAGTGTTTGATATTTCAAAATGTGTATGCGAAAGAGTATTACATTTAACTACTGTCTAGTTCAAAATACAACGTATATAGGGTGAACAGAAAATTAAGCAAATTACTAAGCATGCAACCTAATTCCTCTCTCCTCAAGAAAGCTTCCCATTGTATGTTTACTGCAGAAAAACTAATTGAAATAATTGCGGATAAATTAAGAACAAAAGTTTTACTTTGCGGGTCGAGTTCAGATAGAAATTTTATTTGGCGGGACAAATGCATTCAAAACATTTTTGTAGTCAGCGGGTCAAATTTTTTGAAAGTGTGAGCCTTGGGGAGGGTAGGTTATAATTTCATCTGCCTCCAATTCTTGGATCAAAAGTTTTAATTGTGAAATATCCTGAAAATTAAAGTTAAAATTTATGCAAAGCGTCTAAAAATTATTTTTGCGTAAAATCTAAAGAAGGAATTTACAAATTTTCATATGTTTAGATCTATTTATATACTTCAAGCTCTCCTACATTGGGGTAGCTTTGTCACTCCATACTTCATTTAACCGAAATTTATTTTAAAATTCTTAAGCAATTAATGACCAATAAAATTTATGAATGTAATAAATATTTGATTAAGGTCGTACATATTTTACATTTGATTTTTCAAACATTTTATTGGAGTATTATAAATTTTATTGCATACTAGGCCCACTAAATTTTGCACGAGCAAAATTTTGCAGAAAATTGTGAAATATTAGAATTTGTGAAATTCTGCAAAAGAATTGATTTATAAGCAATGTGTTTAAAATTTGAAGGAGCAGTTTATCCACATGTTACGCCCATATGAATATTGCATTCAGGGCTTTCGAGTCGAGTTCGTGTTACTCAGACGGAGTTCGAGTTTGTGTAATTTTTTAAAGAAAATTCCGAGTTTGAACGAGCTTTTTTCAAATTCCGAGTTTAACAGGGTAAAAAACTGTGATAAAAGTGGAATTTGATACAGTTCCTGAATTCCAAACTGTTTGGAAAAATTTATAATTTACGAAAATTTAAAAATTAATTCTAAAGGATGAATGATGAAATTTCTAAATCTGTCTTTTCACTAGATTTAATTTGAAATTAATTTTACGGAAAATGGCTTTGAAGAAAACTGAATTTACCGCATTTGTTAGATGTTTACTGAAACTGCGAGAAGCTTGCATCAGCTTAAGAGGTTACTATGTGGTAAAAAGATGGTTAACAAGCTTTTTAAGTACTCCACGCATTAAAATAAAAGACAAAAGAACTGTTAAGGAGGTGGTACTCCAAACAACGAGGGGATAACTGACGTGACATTAAACACTAAAATTGGCCAAAAATGTCAAGCTAAATTTGGAATTGAAAATGGATAGCCAACCAAAGGACACTGACGTAGGACAGGGTATAAAAACCTTCAAAACTTCATAGAAAACACACACCCCAGCTGATACTCTGGAAAGAAAAATCGAGCAAAGACTTCAATTACAAAGTTGGTGAAAATACATTTCTTGATTTAAAAGTTATCCCTACTTTTGTGGTGATCGTCAGGTAAATGTTTTGAAATTGATATCATAATCATTAACTTTGGAGGTTTCATATATCAATATTTATAACGTGTGACTTTAATTATTTGATTCGTTTATTGTTTTGACTTGTATAAGCATTCTCCTGTTGTAAAATAAATAAGTATCATTTGTTTTATACTTGAATTTTAATTTACTATTAAGAGAGTAAAATTTCTAAGTAAAAGTGCAACGAAAGTAAGTCGGCATTGTTTTAAAGCAATTAAGCATCGACTGGTTTGAATTAAAAACTACCTTTAACATTCAGAAGTACAAAGGAGTTTTATGTGGAAAAATACGTCGGGTTTGATTTAAAATACAGAGCCTGTTAATTGAATTAACCTTAAAAGGAACAAGAATTGTCATAGACCATTAGCGTGTTCTCTCTCTCTGTGCAAACTAGAAACTCATTAACCATTAAGCTTAGTCGGAAATACATTAGGGGTGAGAGACATCCTAGTAAAGTTGGTTCTTTGTAAAATAACTTCAAACAGTGTTAGTCACTAAAGACCTTTAAGGAAATTCTGAGCAAAGTAACGCTGTGTTGACATTGCATTCAAATTACTCTTCTGAGAGGAAGACATTTTGTATATCTTACATTCGTGTGAGACATTGTGGGCTATTAAAATACAAAAAGTAGCCCTGATCAGAGGTGTTCCATTGTTAATAAAATCGGTTGTTTCGCATTAGAGTTTGGAAGAACCGGTCTTAAAATCTAATTTACATTAGCCTATTTTGGTTTTGTAATAGCTCAAGAGAGTAACTCAAATTTCAATATTACTGCGCACTCTGTTGTTGATAAAAAGCGACACAGAGTTTTGTCAAATATCTCAAGACATTTCCAAAGAAGTGTTGTCTGTTTAACTTTTAAAATAATAGAGAACCAATTCGGGTTTTATTAATTATAATTCACCGTGCTTTTGATACCAGTTTAGAGGCCCGATTCGATAACCATTTTGTTAACTTAGACATTGGTGATTTAGGAACTTTTTAGAGGTTAGATTTTGGTCTTCTTTGTTGTAATCTACATTAGAAAACTGCTAATAGTAAGCTGTTGACAATTTTCTTATTGTATTAAAATCTAATACAGAATGAAGCACAAGAGTGTTCGATTTATTTGAGGTATTTAGTTAATTTACCAGTTTCGGATTAAGTTTTAAAATACGCTTGTAAAACCAAACTTTTAATTACATATAGTATCGAACTTGCAGTATAAGGAAATATGGCAAAATTATTCTTACAATCTGGTATGATCAGTAGGGTTTAGAAATAGTCTGATTCACTGACTAGAGTTTGAGGGACATTGACAAGAAACTTTGTGGTGTTGAAACCTTAACATAGACAGGAGTCTATTCACATTTTTAGTATTATAATCGGACTTTTGATATATTTTTGAGGGTTCGAGTTCAAATCCAATTTCGGTACTTTGAACACCCGTGATTCTTAGGATAAAATCTTAGAGATATAATTTCCTTTCTCAGCTACACTTTAGGTTATTAAACTCCTGAGTAAAAATCCGGTTTCACGACAAAACATTTATTGTGCAATAACTTTAAGCTAAAAATAGTTATTTGCGATTGGTAAGGAAATTGAAATTTACAATTATTTCATTTTTACGGTATTTCTGTTACGGTGTTCAAATAAGAGTATTGATGATTTCTCTTCCGAGTTTCTCAGATCGAGTTTTGCGAGCTTATTTGAGTTCGAGTTCTTAACATTCCGAGTGCTAGAAAACCCTGATTGCATTGATAATCATCTTTTTTAACATTTTATGTGTTGTAGAATTTAGTTCAATATGCAAGCGCATACTTTCATGTTGATGGTGGCATCCTTTTCTGTACTTACTGCAGTGTTGCCGTAAACTGGCAAAAGAAGTACTCAACCAACAAGCACATAAAATCTAAGAAACGTACTTCGACAGTGAATTGCGCTACATTATCCGAAGATGTTCCCTCAAAAAGACTCAAACAGGCTTCAATGGAAAGTACCATGAAATGGGCTACAGAAGCAAAAGAGACAAAAACAATGTGACGCTCTAAATCATTGAAGCTTTTGCTGCTACTAATATCCCACTGGAGAAGTTAGATAACCCAAAGTTGAGGGATTTTTTTAAGACAGCTGTTGCTTTATAAACTAAAATGCTGGAAGGTATACATTGTGAGAAAGACTGGGCTAAAGGATTGAATAAGGAAGATGAAAATGTCGCTATTTGATGAGATGGAAGACAACTGTGCGCAACAAGTTCTGAACGTATTGGCTTTGCCTCTAACTTTCCTTTGCTACAATTGAAAAATGAAAACCTTACTTGCTGAGCACAATAAACCTGGAAGTTGAATGTAATAAAGTTACTGTTGCAATGGCTATTATAGAAACCTTTAGCGGATTCAATATATGGCATGATGACGTGATGTTTATAGTAATGGATAAGTGAGTTACATGCATGTAGTATACCGAAATTTGAATGCCATAGAGCAATCTAGCCCTTCTAGTACCGCAATTGTCTCACCGTCATTAATTATGGAAAAGAAACTTCGTTTTTTGTGCGATTTGTGGATAGGTGTGGGGGAGAGGCTGGTACGCTTATTTGCTGATATTTTACTATGCAGGCCAAAGACATCTGCTGATGCAGAAAGATATCATTTCCCACCTGTGTAATGTTTTACATGATCAACGTCATTCGCTCACTTTTCCACTTCTACAGATGCTAAACGAATTACATTTTAACGAATGAAAATTGCATTATATATCATTTTTTCAAACTATTACAGACTTTTTGTTATTTTTTAGATTTTGTTTAGACTTACGTTGGGTTGAAATGAAATAGAGGCACGACGTTATTCTTAAAATATTGCGTAAGTTATAAAAAAATCCGGGAAGGTGAAAAAATCATATTTTTTTCCGGAAAAAATGCGAAAAACTGAAAAACGAATGCAAAATTTTGTAATATTTTTTGCGAAAAATAGTGGCCCCAGGTTGCATAATTAATTCGTATTAAATTGTTCTTATTTTTGGATATCTATGATAGCCCCAGCAATAACAAATATGGATGAGTTTCGTTGAGCATTTTTTAAATCTCTGACAATAATTTTTTAACTTGTCCATAGGACAATATTTAACCCTACTTCCAATTGCGTTACTTTCGTGTAACAAATCGAATTTTCCTCAATTTTATCGAAGATTGTCAAGAAATCTATGGAATTGGACCCGCATATGCAATGATGAACATTTGTGCTAAAACCTATTCTCGCGCCTGAAGTAAATGAAAATAATTTTTTTCAAAAAGAAATCTGATTTTTCAAAATTATTCAAATTCTTTCCATATCTAGTGTGCAGATAATGAGGCGGTCTACTACTCATGTGAACAAATACTATCCTAATATAGTTTACCTCCAGAGGGAAATCTGTGTGAGTCCCGTCCATGTGTGGCATGCACAAAGTCAGAACTTCTGGCACATGGTGCTTTGAGATTTGAAATATCTTCGTTACTTCATAAGATAGTATAGTGTTTAAATATTTTATGTTGAAAAATAATTTAATTTATTGGAGACAGACTATGGAACAATTACGACATTCCAACATAGAAATCTTATAATATATGAATGTGTACAAAAAATATTGGATTTTACATATATAAAAAATAATTTTAATATCTGTATGTTGTTGTTTTCACCCTGATACATTTACTTTATTTACTATTAATGCCTAGACCCTGAAGCATGCTATAAAGTAGATTGAAAATTAATAACAAAGTGCCTCCTAAATTTGATGCACGGACAAATAATGCAAAACGTTGAAATAATTAGAGCCTTCACTGTTGGAAATAGAGCGGATGTTATCGTCAATAAATTAATAATTATGACAACCCTCTTTTGCGTATCACACAATGATTTAAAGCGATTGCCATATTGATTCTACAATCTATTATAGGCTTGTAATTTGTAATCATTGGCTAGATAATTTCCATTTAATAATCACTGCAGTAATTATAGACCTTTTGCGCCTTTTGATTATTACCAGGGACCTTAATTTCCAATGGAAAATAATCTGTAAGCAAATTAATCCAATAGAATAAGTTTGTGAATAAATTAGGCATTACCAGGCACAAAGTATGTGAAAATGCGCAATACCTGTAACAATAGAAGTGTTGATAAGCTTTTGCTATTACAAAATAATTCAATTGTGGGTTACATGAACTCAAGCATTAAATGATATGACTCATATTAGAATGACATTAAATTAACAAATAACTATCAAAACAATTTCAAGAAACATTCATTGTTACATAAAGACATAAAATCACTCTTGAGGAAAAGCACTGAGATGTGGGCGTTAAAGCTGCTTTGAACAATATGATATATACATTACAACAGCAATCTGAAAAAGAACTAACACATATAATTAGCTTGTCCACATTGTGGAAAAAATTTTTTTGAAGCATTACACACCCTCGAAAAAATGCACTATGAAATAAATGTTGAGAGGATAAGATATTTACAATTGCAGTGACGCTAAACTAGCAAGTATGCAAACAAATGATTCCATGAAACAACTGTAACATCGTCTACTAGGCATTGTCACTGTTTATCTATTGTTACTGCATAACACTAGTCGTATTTCTGCGGGTAGGGATTTACCTATTACATACTGCTTGGCTGTTGTTTCTGTTAACGTAAAGTAAACTAGAATTAACCATTCACTATTTAGGTGATGAAGCCATGCGGTAATATATCCAATGATCAACGATGGGCATCTGCCCGAAGCTGATCTGCACATCCAGTTTCACTATCTGATTAAAGCATACAACCTTACAATGTTACTGAAAATAGATCACAAATTATTAAATTATCCAATCTCATTCAGTTAAGCACAAATAAATGGCACTCATGGAAATTGGGCACAACTAGAATAAAGAATTGCAACATCAAACCACTTCTGCATACCACCAGCAATAAGTGATGTACCTATTATAATACCATACACAAAAGACAAAAAAGTTAAACCTGCAAATCACTTCATTCACTGCAATGAAAATTACCACAACAGCTCAGAAAGGTTCACCACCATAAAATAAACTGAGGATTTCAAAATAGCCACCAAATTATAGCAGACTAAGATCAGACAGACTGCCTCTTTGCAGACGCCAAAATACCCCCAGAAACAATCTACAAAATAGGACTATTAATAAAAGACCAAATCACTGATCTGAAGGCAAAGATACATAGTAAAAATTGAAAAACACTTACCCTATTTGCAGGTGCTAATGACATAGTGTAGGGAAACTCTGGAAAGACGATATACAGTTCTACAATGTCACAAAATGACTGAGTAGTGATGGAATTTTTCCACCTAAACCTGATTACACCTCTGATTTGAAGCTATTTTACAACTGCAAGTTTATTTCTACACAAAAGCCCTGAAAGAGATATATTCTATTTGAAGACATAATATACTAATATACAAGAAGAGAAGTCTCTCTCAGATTGAACACATGCTTTTTAAAAAAAATCGAGGTTAGAATCTACCCTAATCCGACCCGAACCCGAAATAAAAATTTTAACCAAATTTCAGCCTGAATTCAGATAAAATGTCTATAAATCCAAAACCATAAATTTTATTCTTTGTTCAAGTTATTAATGTGTATTCATGATTAGTTTACTTTTAGACTTGGCAACTGTCTTACCATTATAAACGCGCTGATAATAAACAATCTAACACCAAGATGAATTTTGCTGACATTATACAGTCAACAGGATCACAAAAGTCTACCTCAGATCGAACACATGCTTTTAAAAAAAATCGAGGTTAGAATCTTTTTATTTCAGAAGCTATTCATTCATGACAATTGAAGTACTGGCAGATGCATGATAAAATGTCTATAAATCCAAAACCATAAATTTTATTCTTTGTTCAAGTTATTTGTGATGCTGATTAGTTTACTTTTAGACTTGGCAATTGTCTTACCATTATAAACGCGCTGATAATAAACAATCTAACACCAAGATGAAATGTGCTTGACATTATACAGATCACAGTGATCACAAAAAATTACATTATTATTATTATTATATTTTATTAAACCTAAGCGAAAATTTTTCCACCCAAACCCGATTACACCTCTGATTTGAAGCTATTTTACAACTGCAAGTTTATTTCTACACAAAAGCCCTGAAAGAGATATATTCTATTTGATGACATAATATAATTAAGCATATATCAATGGTAAACTGTGTGATGACAATGAGTTGGCATTTAAGGGATAAAGCTTATGAATTGGTCAATTTTTAAAAAATACCATATTTATATAATTCATTCACTTAGAAAATTAACAATAGGTGTAGCTCATTATACTATGTTTCAAAGGAATCCTTCATTAATCCCAGTATTTGAAACTGCAATTAATTTCTTAAGGAAATCAAAAACATTGAAAATTGAAATTCATTAAAAATGCAATTGAAAATTTTATTCAAGGAAAATTATATGTCTTGTAAATTTTAATAGCATACCGATTTTGTAATAGGCCTATGTACCATAGGAAAACACATCATCTTAAATTTTTCTTTTTTAATTATTGCACATGTGTTTTGTTAATTTAATGACACCTTTTAAACAACTTATCAATTAATTATAATGTTCTGTCTCTTATGGGTTTCCAAAAATCCATATGCTTTTTATTCTTCAAAAATAGACAAATAATGTAATTAAGAAAATGAAAAACACACAATCTTGAAAGTGTATTTACTAGAGATTTACACTGCTTTAATATTGAGAACTTCTTTGTTCTCTCATATTTCTTACACTACTGCATAAATTCAAAGTGGTAGGCTTTAATATTTCTTACTTTCTCATTTTGCCTCACCTGTATGAAGCTAGGGAAGACATTTTTGTGGAACTTTTTGTTTTTTGTGAGCAATAGAAAATATAAGACAAAATTCAAAAGATATTTAAATGTAACTCCTAGTCAAAGTAAAATATATTCCTAAATACCATCACAAATTCTGGGGAAAAATTTGAAAAGTGTTTACAAAAAAGTCAAACAAAGACATGTGAATTCCAATCATGTTAAGTTTAAATTTTTGAGAGATTTTAGCAAAATACTGTATGATTTTAACCACATAATTTAGAGTGAAACTATGAATTATGCGCTGATTTTCATTTTGTCAGCGGGATACATTATTGCTTTGTATGTGTTTTACAAAATTTCTTAGTGGTTTCTAGCTCTCAAATTTTTTTGTGAAACATCTTGTCATTGATTAATACAAAATATTTAACATGAAGGATTATCTGCCTCTACATCTAACCATGTAGTTGATTATTTCATATCAGTGTGCATGAACTATATGTTTTACAATAGCATTTGCTACTATTAATTTTAGCAGAGTGCTATGGAATCAGTGAAATGTTTTTGCCTTTTTTGTTCAAGTTTACACATCATACATAGTTTTTCAATGAAGTAGGTAAAGTTTAAAACATGTTTCAACTCGATTTAAGACGGTTTCACTTTCAAAAAGACTTGTTTATCACTATATAATGATAAAGAATGATACAAATTGGTGTTAGGTCAAAGATTGAAGGCAATACGTTTTGGTTTCAAATACACCTACACACAAAAATAACAAAGTATGTTGGCGTATAATTGCTTGATAACCTATGCATATTATAATAATTCACATTTAATTGAGAATGTTTTTTAAAATTTCTGTTTTAAACTAAATTATACACAATGATTTTTTGCTACATTGAACATTTTGTTTAGTTGTATACAACTTAAATTTTTCTATTTTTGTGTATATTGCACATCTGTATTTTTTGTGTGTGAGTTATAAAATATTTACAAAACATTTATATGCTTAGAATGGTGAACACATCATGGTGTTTACAAATTTAATGAGTAGAAATTATATCTATGGAAAAAATCATCAACTTATATATTTTTTAAAAAACAAACACAAAGTTTCAAATAATTCACGTTTATTCCTGGTGTTATATATTTCATTTTTATGTTTATTGCATTTTTATTTTGCCTTCTTGACTGTTTTTTACTACCATCACATTATTAAATAGAAATTATTCCAAGTATCCAGTTATTATTTCATTATAGTGTGTATGTTTTACAATTAAAGTGGTGCTTTTGCATGAATAATTGATGAGTCAACCCACTTTACATTTCACAGAGAAAAATTTTTTGGTGTATGAAATTAGCTCTGTGTTGCATGTCACTTTGCTTCATAACATAAAATATGTGCGTAATATTCTTTTTTCTTGTTTTAAAAAAATTTTATATTTGTTATTGTTTTATACACCTATATACATTTTTTGTATTATCTCTATTTCCATCATACATTGTTTAACAAATAATGCCTTAAACTCATTCCTTAGCAATTATAGTTTATACACCAATGGTGTTTTATTACATACAGATGAAGTGGTTTAATATACATTTGTACATGGCTTAGCTTTAAAGACAAGACCATTTTATATATTCCCTGGTGAAATGGCGAATTCCCATGGTAACACATGAGAGAGTAAGCAGAAAGAGTGCACGCATTTCTCTGACATTGTATGTTACACAAGAGGATGAAAGCTTTTAGCAGATGGAAATAGAGGAGACACTTTTTCATGGATAATTCTTGAGTCAACTGACGTGCATTACAGAGAGTTTTTGATGTGCAGAATAGCTTTGTGTGTTACTTTGCATTGAGTGTAAAAGACCAGTGCAAATTATCAACTAAGAATCACTTAACATGTCAGAGATTAAATGCTATGCTAATTGGTTTTGGATTGAATTGCATCAAGGCAATACCATTTTTTGGGGTAGGGAATAAGATGAGTAATTAACTTGATGTTTTCAAGTTGGTTTTAACATTGAAGCAAACTTGGTTAACCATTTAAAATATACAACTCCTCAAAGAAATCAGTACTTTTAAGCAATTTTATATATGGTAATGTTTTATTTGGTTAAGCACTTTAATGAAATATTTCACTTCCCAGCATACATGTTTTTTTGGAATAAACAAATTTTCACATTGATGATTTATCTGGTTATATATGTTTTTGGTTTATTAATCTATTTACATTTAGGTTTTGTTTTTCCTACATACATATGTTTTGATTAAAACTAAATTATGAATGTTGAATTATTATTTAAAACTCAAATTGATTTAATCACTTTTGTTTAACTTGTAATTGACTGAATGGAAATATTTATACCTTATTAGTTTTTAACTATCAACTAAATTATAAATGTTGAAATATTAAAAGTCAAAATGTTTTAATCACTTTTGTTTAATTGCTACAATTGACTAACTAGAAATATTTGTACATAATTTTTTAACTAACAATGCAAATTATGAATGTAGAATTATTATTAAAACTTAAATTTATTGTAGATGTTTTGCTATTGAATTTAATGTGTATCCCACTACAAGCATTTTCAAGTTTATATGCTTAGAACAAAAGGTTGCATATCATGGAATTGTGAGAATTTGGCAATACAAACACACATTTTCAAGTTTATACATTTAGAACAAAAGCAGTGCATATCATGGAATTGTGAGAATTTGGCCATACAAAACAATGAAAAAGTGGAACACCATGTGATGCATACAATCATGTAAACAAACCCTATAAGCCAAATAAAACTGAAGCATGGTGTATCAGTCTAATGTGTACAAAAATGAGTTAAGAAAACATGGAAAATTTAGAAATGGTGTATCAGTCTACAAACTTACAAAAAAGAGTGAAAAAAACATGGAAAGTCAAGAAATGATGCATCAGTCAGCATATGTGTACAACCCAAAAAATCATATAGACCAAAAAAAAGTGTAAAGAAAAGATTGTTGTGTAAAAACTAATATATAATAATTCTGTATGTAGATTTTATTAATATCATTGCATGCATAAATTTTAGGAAGCAAATTTGTGAATATTTTCCATATATATTATCAAAACAGGTTAAAATAGGTTCTTTGTTTAGAAACAAAAATCTTGTTTTCATAAATGAAATATTGTGTTTTGAAAACAAAATGTAGACTTTTTTGAAAGTTTTCCTGAAAAATGAGGTAAACACTGTATGTGTAAGCTTTTCAAAATTATGGAAAATTGATTATCAAAAATGTAATGTGTGATAGTGTAGTGTATTGACAAAAATGAAATGCGGTTTTTTTGAAAGTTCCTGAATTACATTGTAAACATTGTATGTGTAATCATTCAAAATTATGGAAAATTAATTATCAAAAATGTAATGTGTGATAATGATGTATATTAACAAAAACAGTGTGTAGCCTTTACATGTATTATAATACTGAAAATGAAATAAACATGTACATAGTGATAGTTAATCAATTGAATCATATGAAATTTTTTGAAGTGTGTTATTATAAAACTCATAGGTGTAAACCATGTAAATAATGTGTTGTATACCAACCAAAATCATGTAGCGTCACTATTGCAAAACACACTGTGAATGTAAACTAAATTGAGTCATAGTGATATGTATATGTTGGCCCCAACATGAATCAACATAAAAACCCATTAGTGGTGTTGACAGGAAGATGAATCACTAATTAAAAGCCCATTAGTGCCTGTTAAAAAACCATTACTGGTACTGTCAAAGTAGATGACCCACTAGTTTAACCAGCCTCTGATATTGGTGAATCAGATAAGTGTTACGAATACTTCAGGGTGTCCCAATGTAACAGGGCCTCACTTTCCATCACTACTTGAGTGGAAATCATCACAATGGTGAGATTCTGGGTCAAAGATCTGGAAAAATTAATGAAAAACTAATTTATGAAAACCTCAACTTCCTTTACAAAAATACCTCACAGTACTAGTCTCTGCAGAACCTTTAAATTTTTCTTTCCAGACTTAAAGCTTGACTTATCACTCAAACATATGTTGGACATCAATGCAAAGAAAACATTGATGATAGCCCTAAAGGGACAAAAATTATATTGCATTTACAATGATATATTTCAAAGAAAACTAAACAACTTTCATTAATCTCTAGCAGCACTGACTTCAACATTCAGCCTAAAATTTATTAAGTATGGAAGAGCAATGACAACAGAAATAGAGACCTTTGTACAGGTAACCCAAGAAGAAGATATGAATGATATAGCATGGAAAGGCACCAAAATTCTAAATATGCTCCACTACACAAGAGTTCTACTCCACCAGCCATACACTAAATCATCAACAGAAGCATTGGGAGTGCAGGTGGCATTATCACCAGCATCTTCAAAAAATTGAACTTAAATTTCTCAAATTGTCTTTGTCTAAATGTTGATTCTAACATTATTTGCAATTCCATTAATTGAGCAATTTTGATTGAACAATGCATTAGTCATGCTTAGTGATGCTTAAAAAATTCATTTTTGTAAACATTTCTGTTCCAGTTTGGCTGGTTGTTTATTTATGTTACTAGTTAATTATATATCAATATGGCAAAACTGTGTGCATTTGATTAATAAAAAGTAGTTTCATTTCATTTTGACTTGAAACTGTATCATTTTAATTCATTAACTTTCTCACTGATTACTATGTCACAATTAATTCACAAGTAAGGAGAGGAATTCCGTTTATGTAAATAACATAGCAGGTCCACCTCAGCTTTTGAGGGGGCAAACTGGATCCCTCTATATCTGGAGAGTAAATTGTTTCTACCTAAGTGATTTAAAATCATTCTCTAATGCCTGGGAATAGCTGTTATTGCTTTGGCAGATGCCATGTAATTTTGATAATTGTAATATTGTTTTCACTCACACTTGTGTTGAATTCCCAAAATTAAATCACAATGGTTAACATGTACTTTAACTTCTCACTGATGTATTATTATGTGTATTATACTCTCATGTGTTACTCTCTAATTGCTTGCTTGAATGCTAATAATTGCTTACTACCCATGCTTGCTAGCATGTTGTATGGACTAAAAGGATTAATTACTTTTTTCTGAGCTAATGACAATGCTAAAATATTTCGTCCATTTTCTTTAAAAAAGTATGACCTGGTGACACATTTTTGGTTATTCCACACCACGCAGTAATTTCTGCACTGTGCAAAAGGAG
Source organism: Hofstenia miamia (assembly GCA_900660155.1). Classification (NCBI taxonomy): domain Eukaryota; kingdom Metazoa; phylum Xenacoelomorpha; order Acoela; family Hofsteniidae; genus Hofstenia; species Hofstenia miamia. The sequence goes on along the minus strand of CABFPE010000400.1, from coordinate 61,812 downwards.
TTCCTGCAACTTTTGAGGTTTTGAAAATTTTGTTTATTGATGAACCCATCAACATAAAAAATTGCCTCATCACTAATCCAATGAGTCAATAATTTGTTATGAAAATGATTTCCGATTTTGTAATAATGAGGCTGAATTTTGTGAAAAATAGAAATGTTTTATGGATTGAAGTGCAGTTTGTAGTGCAAAATTATTTCCACTTCGTGTTTAGACAAGGGAAGAGCTGCAGCTTGCTTAGTGACATATCACCATGGGATACTTGTAAATGCTTCACACACTTGTGCAAAGTTCTCCAGCATTTATCATATCTAGTATGGACAGGATAATTGGTGTAGGATAAATCAAAGCATGGCAGGAAAAATGACACCCAGTTCAATCCAAATAAACTACACTAGAATGAAAAAACAAGAACTGAACACCCCAACATTTTATTCTTCATTTATTTCAGGCAGCCCTGTAGTGCAATAATACCACATTTCTAAATATATATAATTTTATTCATAAGGCCAACATCACTTTCATTTGGTGTACCCATTTCGATGACTTTAGGTTCTTACACACATGTATTATTGACCTCCTGCAATCAAGAGATATCACAATGACATATTATATTTGGGTTCTAGCATTTTGTTCAGTTATCAATTAAGCTATCCTGCATATATTGTCTTTGTAAAAAGTAGCAGTTGCATTTCAAACTGACTCTCCCCTTTGTGGAAAAAATTCATTGCTACAAATTGATATGTTGCTAATACTAGTGGTTGCAAAAATAGAGAATCCAGATTCACATGCCTTTTTAGAAAGGAAAGGCGTTTAATAGATTTCTAGAAGATGTTGATTGGTAAATCTATGTCTGGAATTAATAATTATTTGCCCACTGCTGTACCCAATTACATTTTGGTTTTGCATTGGTGATAACTACAGCTTAATTTGAACAACTATCTCCTTAATTTGATCAACTGACAGTGAGCATATCATTGGATCAGCTGAACAAAGAAAACTGTGGTAAGCAATTACATGACTTCTATACATTAAGGTTGCATCTGCTTATCATTGGGTTAAAGTCGGTTCAAAAAGAAAAAACTGACTAATCCCATAATAATTGAAATTGTAAATTGGTTTGAAAATGATGCAATCGGCCCGATTAAATCGTGTAGTTAAGACGCAGCCCTAAATTTTTCCCCAGATTTTGTGAAGAATTTGTGGTGGTATTTAGGAATATATTTTACTTTGACTAGGAGTTACATTTAAATATCTTTTGAATTTTGTCTTATATTTTCTATTGCTCAGAAAAAACAAAAAGTTCCGCAAAAATGTCTTCCCTAGCCCCATACAGGTGAGGCAAAATGAGAAAGTAAGAAATATTAAAGCCTACCACTTTGAATTTATGCAGTAGTGTAAGAAATATGAGAGAACAAAGAAGTTCTCAATATTAAAGCAGTGTAAATCTCTAGTAAATACACTTTCAAGATTGTGTGTTTTTCATTTTCTTAATTACATTATTTGTCTATTTTTGAAGAATAAAAAGCATATGGATTTTTGGAAACCCATAAGAGACAGAACATTATAATTAATTGATAAGTTGTTTAAAAGGTGTCATTAAATTAACAAAACACATGTGCAATAATTAAAAAAGAAAAATTTAAGATGATGTGTTTTCCTATGGTACATAGGCCTATTACAAAATCGGTATGCTATTAAAATTTACAAGACATATAATTTTCCTTGAATAAAATTTTCAATTGCATTTTTAATGAATTTCAATTTTCAATGTTTTTGATTTCCTTAAGAAATTAATTGCAGTTTCAAATACTGGGATTAATGAAGGATTCCTTTGAAACATAGTATAATGAGCTACACCTATTGTTAATTTTCTAAGTGAATGAATTATATAAATATGGTATTTTTTAAAAATTGACCAATTCAAAAGCTTTATCCCTTAAATGCCAACTCATTGTCATCACACAGTTTACCAGTGATATATGCTTAAGTATATTATGTCGTCAAATAGAATATATCTCTTTCAGGGCTTTTGTGTAGAAATAAACTTGCAGTTGTAAAATAGCTTCAAATCAGAGGTGTAATCGGGTTCAGGTTGAAAAATTTTCACTTAGGTTTAATAAGATATAATAATAATAATAATGTAATTTTTTGTGATCACTGTGATCTGTATAATGTCAAGCACATTTCATCTTGGTGTTAGATTGTTTATTATCAGCGCGTTTATAATGGTAAGACAATTGCCAAGTCTAAAAGTAAACTAATCAGCATCACAAATAACTTGAACAAAGAATAAAATTTAGGGTTTTGGATTTATAGACATTTTATCATGCATCTGCCAGTACTTCAATTGTCATGAATGAATAGCTTCTGAAATAAAAAGATTCTAACCTCGATTTTTTTTAAAAGCATGTGTTCGATCTGAGGTAGACTTCTCTTCTTGTTGACTTATTGTGACTGAAAGACGCTCCTTACTGGCAGCTGACACCATAGAAGCCGTCGAAATACAAAATTCTTTTTCAAACTATCAGAAAAATTTGATTATAAATACATATTAAAGAATTTTTCAAAATGATAATTGATTTTTTTTGTTTCTGAAATTCGAACTGAATTCAGGCTGAAATTTGGTTAAAATTTTTATTTCGGGTTCGGGTCGGATTAGGGTTGAGTAAATCGTGTTCGATTTTTAAAATATCAACCCAATTCCATCTCTGCTTCAAATACAATGCTTCTAATATTGTTTCAAATTAAATAATTGACCAATGCTTTTACTTCTTCTACTATTGCGATCCACTAATTTTCTGTTAATTTTCGACATGAATGAAAAAAAGAATGAATTTTAATACAATTTACAACTATTGGAAATGACGTATATAAACTTCAAAATATACTTTGGAATTTTGCGTTGAGGAAGTCATATTTCATCAGTCTATCTTTTATAGTTTAAAAGCTATAAATATTTAAAATCCTACACTTTCTTTGAAAAACCTGTAATATTTTATATAAATTTTGTAAAACTAAATGTATTAGTCAATATTGAAAAAATAATTACAAGGAAAGAGTTGTATTATCAAAAATTTAACTAAATGGCTGGATTTGTGGAAAGCTTAGCATAAAATGTTGCATATATATGATTTGTATAAATAAATAAATATATATGCATAAATAAATAAATGAATATATATATATA
>CABFPE010000400.1:35166-58487 GCA_900660155.1 Hofstenia miamia | reverse complement strand
TGTATATATATATATATATATATATATATATATGCAGTAATATAGTATAGAGTATATATCCCTCTAAATGACAATTTAAATCTTCCACTTGCCCGGGCTCTAGAACTCTTGTGGCTTTGACATAATTTTCATCAATAAAAACGATTTTAAATCGTCACAAAATGTTTTAGTATATATACTTTAACAATGTTGTTATAATTTTGAACTTTCGAAATTTAAGCTACATATTGGAATTGTAATAGATTTCAAATGAATGTTTTCGAAACAACATAAAAAAGAATACAGATAATGCGATTTTTCTTAGTTTTCAAGCACTTTGTAATTAATGCTGCAATTGTTCATAAATTATTCCTATATTAATTTGGATACTGGCAATAACAATCAGTAATTAGTAGAAGTATTTACATGTCTGGCAAATTCGTTTTGATTTCAATTCAATAAATTCAATCAAATTTCATATTTAAGGTTAATGTAATGTAAATATAATCTTCTAATAGAAATATTCTTGCAAAATTTGAAAATTTCTTATCAAAACTTTGTTAAGTTCTTAGCTAATTATTCTTATAATACTTAATAAACACTTGAAAAATTTTTAGCCAAACCTTAAGAATTTCTGCAAGTTATTCAATATCATGTCAAGTTTTGTAATTTATGAAAGAAACTTCCAAGATCTTGCAAATTATTATGAGTATCTGACTTTATTGATAAAAGCAACTGATAAAAGATGATTAAGAATGTGATGCCTTGTAAACACAACTTTAACATCATTGCTAAAACTTTTCTATCATTGTTTGTCGGGGAAATCAGCATAGGCAGCTCGTACGTTCAAGCAAGGTAAAGGGTGCTTAGTAAGCTAATAATTTTTTAATAAATGAATTTTATTTTTCAGTGCATGAGTTTATATCTATGCAAATGTACAAATCGTAAATTATTAATTTGGTTTATAACAACATTCAAGAATCAAGCAATGATATGATGCCTTAATTATATCCGCTTACTTAACTCATCAGTAAAAAGACAGTATCAATTTGTATTAAATGCAAACAGCCAGTTTGTGAGCAGGGTCTTAGTATCACATATGTGTTATGTAAATAGATTACTTGTTACGTAGTGATTTGAACATGTATTTTTTGTTTGTTTCACAATTAGGAAAAATACTTTAAAGATAAATAAAATAGTCAGAGTAATGCAGTTCACAATGCAATGTAAAAATTTATTAGAACTTGGGTCATTTAACACACTTTGTGCTTCTAGGTATAAATGAAAAGTAAACTTTCTAGAATAGTACTTGTAAGTTAAGTTTCATATGAATATTGTGCATGCAAAAATATTCAAATAAAAAAATTTCAGAAAATTTTATTTTAAATTAATTGTATGCCAATAATGAACCTTTTGCAAATGGGTCAATTCAATCACTTGGCCCTTCTAGTGCAAATCTCTTTACTATGCTAGTTTTTAGTTAGATTTCATATCAATGTAATAGAAATTTTACAAATGGTCAATGTCAATATTTCTGAATCTTCTGAGTGCATTCTTATAATAGTGAATGTTTAGCTAATAGTTAGTGTTTGTGTAATTCGTTAACAAATTATAGTATTTTCAAAAAATGACATTATTCACATTACGCAAAATGTATTTCGAAACTTATTGATTACAATATTCAAGGATTATAAGGCAAGTAATGAATTAATTCCGTTTGAAATTAATTAAAGCTCAATATTTTATAAGCCATAAATATGGCGGCCTTTTTCTATATTTAAAATTAAGCTTTGCTTTTATACGACATTATATAATATTTAGAGTTTAAAAAAAAATTAAAAATATCTGACGTGCTCACTAAATTGAATCATCAAATAAATTTATTAATTAATAATTGATGTCTTAGAATCTCGAAGTACACGATTCCCAAAATATCCTAAGCATGGTAACCAGAACGTTTTGCTATTAATGTCTTCAGATGATGGCCTGTATAAATGAAATTCTGGTAAAATATTGTTTTAAGTTTTACATTTTCATTATTTATTTAGATATGACACTCTTCAAAAGAATGAAAACTCACTAATAAGACAAGACATTTGCATATTTTCGATTTTGTAAATGATATTTGAATGTTTTGTTCGAATTTTATTGAAGAGCAAAAGATATATATAACTTGAAAATATTGCAGATTCTTGTATAATTTTCAAAATTTTACACAAATAATTTGAAATTTTTCGTATAATACATGCAAATATAGCACAAATATACCACAAAAACTTGAAAATATTTTTAAGTACACAAAAACTTGAAAATATTTGCAAGTATACCACAAGAACTTGCAAATATTTGCAAGTTACTTGCAAATCTTGTAGATATTTTGTAAAACTTGCAAAGTTTCTTATAAATACTTTGCAAGTTTTTGCATAATAATTACAAATACTTTCAAGTTTTGCCAGTTGGGATATACAATGAAATTAGATTTTCCTAATTTCGTCGAAAATTGGATAATGTTGAGTATTTTAGCCTCTTGTAGTAATCGGATCAAGATATAATCCCGAGCAAGAAATTGTTTTGGAACTTTTCTAGCAGTTTTATTTAGCCCGTAGAAGAAGACCAAACAGGGGGGNGGGGGGGGGGGCGTTCATGAAAATGGGAAATATATAGGCAGGCTTGTCCATTGGAATTGGAATCGAATTGGATTCCAATCCGACATTGGAATTGTATTGGAATTGGTTGGGCAAATAATATTTGCTGTTCATTGGATTCCAATTGGATTTTCATTGGAATAATTTTACAAAAATGTCCAAAATCACATTTTTATTTAGTTCTCTTAATAATTCCTAATACTATTAAAATAATTACTTTGGATATGCGGCTGTAAATACTAGGGCTCTGTGAGTCAGGATTTTTTTGCAACGATCGTATCAGTCTTCTAAAATCCGAGTTGAGTTGGATTTCGAATCTCGAGTCTTGACTACGCACATAGGCCTATCAATATCATAATTGTATGTTCACCATTAAGTCATATACTGTTTTCCAACTACAAAAAAATATATACTCTAGTAATTAAATTTGTAATTGGCTAAAAACGTATAATTGCTCATTATTGTAATAATTATAGTTATAGCATTAACCAATCAATGACCTTTGCTAATGAAGTATTAATCTAATTTTTACGAAAGACTAGAAAATGGAATTTTTTTTGTTAAATAATTCAAAATAATCAAATCAGCAGGGAGAGGCTACCACCATAATATCAATCATTTCTAACATCTTGATATTAGTAACAATCATTCAATAGATAATATTGCTCAATCCCAATAACTCGGAAACAAATTTTTGTAGAAGGGATTTTTAATTGGAAAATAATATTATTGTTTTCAATAAAGCAAACATAGAGTGCACTATTCGTTTTCAATCAGCAAAACTTGAGTTGATTCGAGTCGTTATGAGGATTTGATCAAATACGTTGTTCATGCCAATATATATTTACATAATATTCAAGGACTTTTACGAACTTCCCCATCATTGCAATGAGTTTAGTTGCTGTATAAACACTTTGCCAGTTTTGACTTGAAAGTGCAGATTTTGATTATTTAGATTATCCATTTTCGATGAATACGGGTTGTACCCAATCTTTGATGTATTTTCATTACTTTTAGGTACACTAATTGATAATATGCTATAAACGAAGAAAGGGCATTCCGTTAAATAAACTTTGAAATTAAAAAGGAATATTTCACATTTAAAATGATGTATTCAACTATAGACCGAGAATTATGAGTAAGTCAGGTGGGAATTTTGGCATTTGTCGAATTCAATTAATACACATTAAGTAAAAAAATTTAATTTTGCTTTTTCATTGCCAATCAGATATTTAATATTGAAATCTCCCAGTAATAGAATTAACGATAGATGACAGTTTTTTAAAATTGTTTTTGCCTGGATAAATAAAAAACTTTTCGGTAAAATAATTAAAAAATTTAATGTCCAAGGTTGCGAAAGGCATTTTTTAGTGTCTATTTTCGCGGGGCTTTTGATAATGACTAAGATGCCCCCGCAGAAAATCCTGTGTATGCTACAGTGGTTCGGAAACGAAATTTCGTTTAAAAATATTGAACGCACCAAAATACATTTTCTGAACCGGAAAAGCATGAGAAATTCGAATCTGAGGGGTTGAAAGGAAAACAGCTGAGCAATATGCATCAAAGTTGTATGGGATAAGGTCAAGAAATGTGCGGATTCCATAATGACTCTTACTACTTCAACTGGTCGTCCGGTTCGAGTTGAACTATTTCCTAATCAATATCCAATAAATTCTAACTTTCTGTTATCTTTTAGTGACATTTGGAACTTAAAAGTGAATTTGAATCTAAGCACCAATTCTACACTGAAATTTGCAAGTATTTCTCGAAATGTGACTCACAGCAGACAAAGTATTGAGCCAAACATGAGGAAGAAGTTGTTTGACTTGAACCATTCATTTGACACTTTCTTTGAATTGACAATATTGAGATTTGCCAAAGGTGATATAATTGAAGATGACCAAATATATACTGCAACAATTTGGATGGATTTTTACATACTATTATTCAAAAACGCTGTTATGGTTTGGATGGTGGTAGCGGGTTTCTTAAAATTTGCCTGTTTGTGTCATTAAAGGAATCAAACAGTGACCTTACACAGAAAAGACACTGGTGTCAAAAAGGTTTTCTTAATCGCCATTTTTCCCAGACATCCAAGAAAATTCTAAGATTGTGGTATCAAGTGCAACTGATCCGACCTAATGCATATACATCAATGTTATCAAAAGTAATTGCAACTGACCTTAAATTACAAATATATTATGGGATTGATATCTCAGCGGGCCACACATCCTTGTACATGGTGCGATGTACACATATCGTTTCTTCAACAAAAGGGTATTCTGCGGATATTGAGGAGCATATCTGATCAACTTTGGTTTTGGTTTCACGAGACTGATCGAAATTACAGTCAAGCAAAAAATATAACAACGTCATTCACTTTCCCATCATAAAAGGTGAAACTACTGTTCGCTTAATAGATCTTCTGCCTCCGGCTGAGCTTTACCTTCTCATTGGCTCAGCCAATATCCTTTTCAAAGCAACGGAGACAGATTAGAAAGATGCTATGAAATGGCAAAAGGCATGTTATGTGAACGCGACATTATTCATAGAAAATCGTTCAATGGCAACTCATGCCATAAAATACTATCACATGTGGGCATACTTCGTTCAATCTGTCCTTTGCAAGCTGTCAGATACGTCGATTGTTACAAAAGTTGTCTATTCATGTTTTGGATACAACCTTGATCAAAACTACTACCATTACATCAAGAAGTCATTCATAAACTTGGGTATTTCAGTATTGTGTGTTTTTTCACATCATAGATTTCTGCTCTTCTGTAAACACTGGACTGGGCAGATATAGTGAAAAATCTATTGAGGCAATACACATGGATTTCTGGCGTACGCGGATAAAGTACAAAGTTGGAGGAGAGCATCCACGATATGCATCCCAATTACTAAGAGCCGTGTGTGACTACAAAGCTCAACATCTGTGAAAGCAGTTTTGTTTTACTTGTTTTCAGCAGAACTTCGTTTGGAATATTTATGTTTTCACTCATATGAATAAGAAAAATACATGTATTTCAAAGGTTTATATTGTAATAAGATAAATGGAAATCAATATGACTATTAGTTCAATATTGAATAAATTTGCATTAATTTAAATAAAATAGAAAAAAATAGTAGTTGAAATGTGGATTGATAAACTAAAGAACTATTCATCCACTTTTGGCCTGTCTAGGACTAATTCTAAAGATATCAAACAATTTTATCAACTTTCAGAATGTATTTGATAAAGCCTAAGATTGAATAAAACATTATTGTTCTTTACCAATTTTAGTTGTTGTGTCACTCATGTACTACTCATAAGTAAATTGTTTGTGCTTCTTAATTTTGTAAGGTTTTCTTACACCAAATACATTTGTGATATTATGAATGAAGAGAAGCCTGACAACTTCAATGAATGTCATCATATGGCTGACTGGTTGTCAATAAAAGAACCAAAATATTCGTCATTTTGATTTTTCTAATTTGTTCAAAATGACGTAATTTTTCTGAGCTCAGATTCGAATTTCTCATGCTTTTTGGTTCAGAAAATGCTTAAATTTATTGTAGTCATTTTTTTCACTAAATTTTGTTTCTGACCCACCGTGACGCCTTTGAAAATTATTTCAGTTCTTATTTACTTGCCAAATTCATTCATATACTCTATTGAAGGGCAATAATATGACACATTGAGTAATTACCTTTTATAATGAGAGGATTTTTCAATTCAATCCATAAACTTTCAAATTTAGAAGTACGATTTGCGATATTATTTCGCAAATTTGGATGATACATTTTGGGATTAAGAAATAGGACACTGCCATCTTTGACCTTTTCCAAGGAATTATGTAAAGCTCTATCCCAATGAAATAATTTGTAAAAATCAATATATAAATATGGAATAACTCTTTCATCTTTCTAAGCAATTCTCATTTGTATTTTTTTGTTTTACCTACTGTGAATGATGAAATTAAATATTATTTTTATTATTATTATTATTAATATTATTATTATTATTATCATTAATATTGTTAATATTATTATTAAATAAGCACTTATTTATTTTGTGGTATTTAAACTCAACACCAGATGGAGCAATAACTACATGCGATATTTTTTTCATAATTTGATTGTCTAATAGCAATTATGTAATTTCAAAACTTCATTACAAAAATTCCTTTGACATAAAATTAATACTTATCAATCGAAAAATGGCAAGCAACAAATTCCTTCCATTCGTTTACTTCACCGCAAGCCAAAGGTAAGGGACACATCCAGGTCAAAAACGAAGATAAAATGAATCCCAATAAAATACCGTTTTTCAAAAAAAGAACGAGACAAAGAATCGCTTCATTCTGTGGAGTGTCCATTGTTGAGATTAGTGTTGGCATGAATAGACTTACGACTATAGGTACACATAGAACAATGCGATTACGAACTAACTCCAGATCAATATACTTTAGTAAGCTGATAACTGCTCCCAAAAGGACGGCCATCATCAACAAAATCAACGCAGCTTTCACAGATTGTGGGAAGAGTGCAAGCCTTCCACGGTTATAGGAAGTCATCATAAAGAACACCGTAAACAGTAATGACATTATGCCAGATATTTTTCGTGTTGAAGACGAGCTTCCCAACATACCATGTAAAGCAACGCTCTCAGAATGTGAGCATGCAATTGTAGAACTTCCGAAAAAACCACAAATTATTGTAGAAATTCCTGCTAAGCCAATACTGCGATCAAGCTGTACATGTGACTCAGTGACATTTGTAGACAAAAGATAAATTTGCATGTTCACTAAATAGAGGATATATGCTGTAAGAAACAAGAAAATGCTTGATGTTATTCTAACAGAAGTTGGAATCTTTGATGAATCATCAACTTCAGTAGAGTTAACGTTATACACTATTGTCTCATTCCACTCATTACTAAACGTAAGCTCTATTTCTGAATAATCTTGTCTGTCGAAATATTGGAAGTAAAGTGAAGAAATCGCTACAGCGATTAGGATCGAATATTTTTTAAAGGGTAATTTCATGCTCAATACCTTAAAACTGTAATTTCTCAGAACAATGTTACTCACAAAAACAGTTAGTATAGTAACAGAAAATGTTAACACATGGTGATTTCCATTTGTGAATGCATAAGAGGATTGGATGAATACTATATTGATTGTGACAACCACATACGTTATGGGACTCATATTTCTAAGTACTGATTTTATTAGTCTTGTTTTTGACAAGACTATCAGCACAAGACCAGATATCATAACATATATTTTATCAATGTTGAAGGTGTGCTCATCAACTAAGCATGCAAAGTGATGTTGCTCAAATGATATTCCTTCTAGATGAACAAGAACTAAAGAACATCCAAACGAAATTATTGCTCGGTCATCGCGAAGAACTTGTAAAGCAGTGGATAAAGCAGTCATTCCATAAAAAATTAGATAAAAATACAATTTTGTTTTGCAGAAATGCTTGGAACATGACTCTGCAGCGATATCTGTTGTAATCATTATTGCTAAAAAGTGTTGGACAGCAACGAAGAATGCTGTGATCATCTTCAAATCATCCCTTGATTCAGTTCGGTTAATTTTCGCTTCAGCCCATATTTCAACTTCATCCTTTGTGCTTGCCAATTCAACACTCTCACAGTGTAGCAAATCAGACATACAGTACTCTGATTTCAGGGAGTTATCGATGTCATCTGGTGACATGACTCCGGAAATAGAGTTCAAAGAGACATTTGATTGGAATTGTTTTGACAATGAACTCAATAAATTTTTGTGTGATAAGAAATATTTCGTTTTGCGCATTCTAAAAATGTCTATATAATTTTACATATGCGCATTTACCACGCTTTGAGAAAATTGTAGTCGATAAAGCTAACTGCGATTTAGCCTATTGCATACAAATAATATCAAAAGTATGCTTAAATTATATAACAAAGTTGTACGCAAAATTTTCTCTCTGTCGCGATCAAATTGAGTGACTAAAATAGAGCCAAGCCCCTAGAACTACCAATATTTTGAAAAATAGACGCTAGAAACAGATCTGATTACCTCAATTTTTAATGTTTTTATAATTGTTCCAAAGCATTTATTGATGTAGCAAAAAATAAATGTTGGAAAACTTGCAGGGTGATATTCCGCTGCTCCCCCCCCTTATACAGCACTGTTATACATCGGTACAAATGACTAAATATATAAAATGGCATTTGTTGGAATTTTTTGTCATTCTTATGAATGGATTAGCCTCTTGCTTTAGTGACGTCCAAAACAAGGCTTTTGCATGTGTTAGTCGGATGCAAAAATACCTTTTTTATTGAGATGGAATTGGTTGTAAAAAAACTACGTAATAAAATAGAATATTACCATTGTCTTCAAAATTTAGATTCTTCAAATATTTAATTGCCAAACAATTACGTCTCAGAATGAATCCTAAATAATTCCTAAGATTGATCCTACTTCTCGAAATATGGTGACATCTCTGTTGTGTATTTTGTAATGTAGCACCAATTAAAGCTTATATATATATATATATATATATTTACAGGGTGTCTCAAAAATTTACTCACTCTTAGAATTATGAGAAACCTTTATTCATGGACATAGAGCGAAATGAAATTACACCGAATACATGAGACAAATGTGTTTGAAGAATCATGTTTGCGAATGTTCAAATTGATGACCATTATTGTCCAGACAACAACGGAAATATTATATTGTTCACGATTTAAAATTCGAATTTACTTATATTTAGTAATTTTTCTGTTTAGGTTTCTTCTGATAAACGGTATCGATCACGAAACCACTTGAGAATGAAGGCCTAAAGCAATTCCAAGAATTTTTCCAAATTTACCAAACTACTACAGTCAACTTACTTCAATAAACTATTCAGATTATGCTCCCACAACGTCAAATAGACATACAAAAGAAGAGAGTTTGCTTATTTATGGTGCTATACGATGCCATCTGAAACCGAAGCCCAGCTAGATGGTCTTGCAATATTAGAGTTGTTTTACACAAATCAAGTGACTTATCATTTAGTCATAATGTGTCATTTACCTTTATTTTATACAAACTGTTGATAGCTCAAAAGTTAAAATAGCTTATTTCGAATATACCAATCAAGAACATGTATTTAAAAGCTACAAGATGGTTGATGTATCTGATTTGGAATGCAGTAATCGTCATTCAATTTATGGTTATTTTTCGAAAACAATTTGCAAGTTTTTCAAATGAATTTGGTTTGTAAAAAATTGTGTGCTTGTTAAAAGTATTCTGATGAAAATCAGGAAATTCAATGGTTGGCAATGAATATTTTCATCTTTAGACTACATGCACCGCCTTCTACTAGGCTAGCTTGAATAATTTTTTTGTATTTTGTAAATCATTTATCAGTTATTTTTTTAGTTTTTAGTTCAATATTTGTATTTCATACTGTTCTGGAAAACTTGCTGTATGTTTAGGGATAAATTACTTTTATATAAAAAATGAACAGATTTGCGAATATCCTATTTATGCCCTAAACAAGATACACAGAATTTTGGTTTCCGGTCAATGTATATTCTAATATTCTCTGATATGGTTTGAGCAAACACTCTGAGGCTCATTGGAAAATATTGCATTGCAGTTAGAACAAATTAAAATTTGAACATATGTATAACAAATCCTGAAATTTTCACTACATGATAACATCTTTTTCGTCATTGGACAAACTATATGACAGGCTATATGACACCTAAGAGAAAGGCAAGCACAATTGTTTCAGTCATAGATGAAAAATTCAAGTAATTCTGTGCGTTTTGAGGTTTTTAATAAGTAGATTCTCTTTAAAATTTTTCTGAGCATTTTTCTTTTAATTCAACTAAAAAATGACGTCCAAACAATTGACTGTACATACCAAATCGTCATTTTTGAATTCTTCTGTTGACAAAAGCATTGCAGATAAAGTTCGTTTGAAAGCCCAAAATAGTTTTAGTTTACCAATTTTGTAATCCAATTCGAAAATTTTATAAGAAAATCAAATATAAAATGATACTCCATTAGCTAAATGAAGAAAATTTCTACTGTAACATATATGATCGTGTGGATAATTCTGCACTAGCTACATCAAAAATAGATAACACTAATGTCATAGATTGGTTATTGTCAGATAGGTACAGAGCGTGATATTAAAGTTCAGACGCTTTTCTCGTCATTGTATTTGCTTCTTTGACAAAACATCATGTAAGCGTTTCCAAGATACCAAATCAATTTTTTTTAAACAGACTTACCAATTATTGCATTTTAAACATAATACAGATACATAACACTTTTACATTTAGAAAATGTAAAACAGAGCAAATACAACAAATGACACTCAGAATTTTACCTTAGGCCACGGTTAGACTAGTGATTGGTTCAAAAGTGATCTGTCACATTTTGATTGAATCATATGTCTAACCACCTGAGACAATTAGCGATGTGACTATCACGAAGAAATCGTGCGCGTTCGATTTGCTTGTGATCGTCACATCGCTAAAATCTTGGGTGGTTAGACGTGCAATTCTTTGAAATGTGTCAGATCACTTTTGAACCAATCACTAGTCTAACCGTGGCCTTAATTTTGTGAATACAATATAACTTTGCTAGAAGAAGTGCAAAAATCATTGCGTGAGACACATGGATGAAATAAATTTATTAATCAGAGGGAAGATTGAGCCACCAAAGTAATTGTATGGTTTTCTATTGTGACAACCGTGTATATTAAGTAGGCGTTGGTTATTGTTAAATTATGTGATCAGTCACGCGTGATCTTTCACAGTTTGGTAGAATGACTCGAGATAATTAGGGATGTGCATTATTTTGTAACAGCTTTGATACCAAGCACATAGTCCAACCATAGACTTAAAATATGCAAAAATTTATTATTGATTTAAAAGAGACTGTCATTTTTTTAGCAATTCTATCTAATTTTTTCCGAAAATTGTATTCTGTAGTCGAAATAAAACCTTGATATTTAAGAAAACTAACTTTTTTTATTTATCTTTATGTAATGTAAATTTGAATATGGCAATTTTACAATTTTTGCCTTTTGTTTAATATTTCCAAGAAAAATAACTAAAATCCACTATCTAAATTTGAATTCATTAATTTACATCCAAAATGGCAGTATGTGTTACACGAGATATCACATTCACACTAAGGCGATTCTACTAAATGTCTAGATGGCGGGATTCAGAGCAAGGATATCTTTGGAGGAAGAAGAGAAAATTGGTAGTTTGCACCACTATAGGTAAGGTATCTGATGTGATCTTGTCAGAATGGTGTCAGCCTGAGAAACAAATAGCATAATGTGGTGGAGCTTTAAGACATAAGTAGTTTAGAAGGCTGAGACCCTGTGCCTATGGGACACCCTGAAGTTCTCGTAACACCAATAATTCTTGTTTAAAAAAGCTTGAACATTTTTATATAGACATTTCTGCATGGATTAATATTTATAAAAAATGTAGTATGCAATGGGAAAATATAACTATATATTTATGAATTGTGTATAAATTATACTAAATGTAAAATTATGCTCTACAAAATAGTCACAAATGACTATGAATGATGTGTAAAATAAATCTTCAACTTGTAAAGTTTCCTCTTCATTCTAAAATATGATGGCACTTCCACATTCACACTGGAGGTGACCATCAGAAATGAGTTAAGCCATTTTATTTAATGTGGCTTGGTTCCCCAGGAGGTCTATTTTTACCATGGGCCTAAGCCATGAGAGTAGTAAAGTAACAGACAGACCCCATCCTTATAGGACACCCTGAAGTTCTCTTTACACCTGTGATTATTTGCCATGTGGGAATGAAGTGATTCCATTGGACGCCATCTAGTGACACAATATTTTTGACAAAATTAAATTGAGCAAATTACTTTTTGAAAAAGTTTTCATTTTTGATTTATAGGATTTGGGCAAAGTGATATAATTGATGACAAGAAATGTTTTTGACAGAGTTAAATTAATTTTTTGACGAAGTTTTATTTTTGATTTCTAGGATTTGGGCAAAGTGATATAATTGATGACAAGAAATGTTTTTGACACCAGGTTTCACTTGAGGTATGTTTGTTGTAACAATGTTTAAACATGCAACACCATGCTTCAAAGAAAATAATTGATAGACACAAAACTCATTTTCTGGTAATATCCAAGTACAAAGTGGAGAAATATTTCACTAAACTTAAACACTATAGATGTATAAAATAGATGTAAATTTTCACAAACAATATAAAAAATATCTGCTAAACTTAATAACAAGCATATGAAATATACCTGTGATAAAACAATAAAAAATTTAAATGTCTAGTATATGTAACAAAAGCAAGTATTTTTCACCAACATCCAAAATACAAAATGGAAGAAATATTTGCCATGCTTACATAGTTTTATCTATTGTTCAAATGTCAAAATGTAACAAATTATGAAAACAGTACAAACATGTGAAATTTAATTATTCCAATCAATATATAAATTTGCAATTCTTCACAAATAATATTACCATTACATAGTTTTATCTATATCCCATTGTTCAAGTGTCAAAATGTATCCAATTGTAAACTTGCTATCTACCAATTAATAAACTGGTGCAAATTTAACATTTATCATGATTAAATATAAAACATTTTCATATGATACTAGAATTCCTTCAATATACAAAAAATTATTTTTCACAAGTTGGAAAACAATCTGAATTATTATTACAGCATGTTTTTCTCAATTTATAACTTATGTAAATGAAAGTTGCTACAAAAATAAATATTTTTTCAATATGTTTTTCTCATTGAAATCAAGAATAAAATATTTGTAAAAATTATTTATAATAATTATATTACTGTTGTGAATTAGTTATTAATGTTTATTGATACATGTGTATATATATAACATTTAAAAATAACAAATAACTTATTAAGTTTACATTTTAAAAAATTGTTTAAACTTAAATTTCATCAGTGTCTTTGATATTAAGAGTTAAATAAACACTGTTAGTATCATTGAAATACATGAACTCACCATTTGATATGTGGAAGCTAATAGTATTTCTACTGATGAATGATTTTGATACATCTATAGTGTTTAAGTTTAGTGAAATATTTCTCCACTTTGTATTTGGATATTACCAGAAAAGGAGTTTTGCATCTATCAATTATTTTCTTTGAAGCATGGTGTTGCATGTTTAAACATTGTTACAACAAACATACCTTAAGTGAAACCTGGTGTCAAAAACATTTCTTGTCATTAATTATATCACTTTGCCCAAATCCTAGAAATCAAAAATAAAAACTTTGTCAAAAAATTAATTTAACTCTGTCAAAAACATTTCTTGTCATCAATTATATCACTTTTCCCAAATCCTAGAAATCAAAAATGAAAACTTTTTCAAAAGTAATTTGCTCAATTTAATTTTGTCAAAAATATTGTGTCACTAGATGGCGTCCAATGGAATCACTTCATTCCCACATGGCAAATAATCACAGGTGTAAAGAGAACTTCANTAAAAACTTTGTCAAAAAATTAATTTAACTCTGTCAAAAACATTTCTTGTCATCAATTATATCACTTTTCCCAAATCCTAGAAATCAAAAATGAAAACTTTTTCAAAAGTAATTTGCTCAATTTAATTTTGTCAAAAATATTTTGTCACTAGATGGCGTCAATAGAATCACTTCATTCCCACATGGCAAATAGTCACAGGTGTTAAGAGAACTTCAGGGTGTCCCATAAGGATGGAGCCTGTTGGTTACTTTACTACTCTCATGGCTTAGGCCCATGGTAAAAATAGACCTCCTGGGGAACCAAGCCACATTAAATAAAATGGCTTAACTAATTTCTGATTGTCACCTCCAGTGTGAATGTGGAAGTGCCATCATATTTTAGAATGAAGAGGAAACTTTACAAGTTGAAGATTTATTTTACACATCATTCAGAGTCATTTGTGACTATTTTGTAGAGTATACTTTTACATTTAGTATAATTTATACACAATTGATAAATATATAGTTATATTTTCCCATTGCATACTACATTTCTTATAAATATTAATTGATGCAGAAATGTCTATATTAAAATTTTCAAGCTTTTTTAAACAGGAATTATGGTTTTCTAACTTTGAATTATTTTTTTGCTTAAATTATAGAAGCATGGTGTGATATGCTTGGACAATGTTATAATAAAAATTTCATAACTAAACCTTGTCAATAATTATTTCAACTTGCCTAAATCCTAGACTTCAACAGTAAAAAATTTGCCTGAAAATTATTATGCTCATGTTTAATATTGTCAAAAACAATTCTTGTCATCAATTATATCACTTTGCCCAAATCCCAAACAAAAATGAGAACTTCATCAAAAAATTAATTTGTTTAATTTAATTTTGTCAAATATATTTCATCACTTGATGGCATCCATTAGAATTGCTTTATGCCCATATGGCAAATAGTCAGGGGTGTTACAAGAACTTCAGAGTGTCCTAACTGACGGCACAAAAACAGTGCTAAAAGTTCTTTATGATTGATGAAAGAAAGAGTTCTTTATAATAGATATGCATTAATAAACATTACTAGCAAGGCAGAAGACAGGATTTGTATGATATGTTTTGTTCTATTTACTATTAACATTTCTGCTTCATAGCAATGGCTAATGTTGCACAATTTTTTGTCAATTCATCTATTTAATCTTCTAGAATTATTGTGTCATCAGATTATTTCAAAATGACACAGATAATGTCATGCAATTTTACTTTTCATTAGTAATAATATTGATGTCATTAACATAAAGATTTAATATTAATAGTCCTAGAACAGAGTCTTGAGGTATTCCTTTATTAATTATTAATTTATTAGAAATTTCATTGTTTACTTTTACGTATTGTTGTATATTAGTTAAATATGAGGTTAATAACTTAATTTGGGTCTGTTTGGGTTAGCAACGGAAAAAGTAATAGATGGATTAAGGTCAAATTTTCACTAAAGGTGCGTCTCCGCCCAAGGAGGAATCCATTAAATTTCGGTGCTGATCCGGAGAACACAAGCTGCATGGCGGAGGTCTGCGCTCTCTGACTGCTTTTCTAGTTTTTTATGTATTTGATATTTGCAAGTTGTACAAAAATGTATGCACATAACTGTAAGAATGAGTTTCACTATTGAAGCACCATTTCATGATCTATTGAGTTAAATGCTTTCGATAGACCTAAAGATAAGATGTAAACAGTATCTCCTTTATCTATGTGATTTCTCCAATCGTCTAAAACAAAAATAATGCATTATTCGTGGACATATTCTTTCTAAATCCAAATTGTAATGATCTTATTATTTGATATTTTGCGAAATATTCATTAATTTGGTGATATAAAATTCTTTCAAATATTTTACTTATAATTAATTTAACTGAGATTGGTCTGTAATTAGTAGCTTCATCAATATCGCCATTTTTGTAAATAGGTATTATTTCTGCAATTTTCAATTCCTCTGAAAAAACACCTTCATTAATGCATTGGTTTAATACGTGTATATCGCATAGTGGTCAACTTATGATTTGCATTGCTTCTTTTATAAACCATGTTGGTGTTTTGCTTGGACCCTGAAACTTGTTAACCTTTATATGTCTTGATGTTTCCTTAAATTGATGTAGTGTTACAAAAGTAAAATAGAATTTTTTCTTTTCTATTAAATTCTTATGAATTATCATTTGTTCTTGATTTTGAATATTTCTTTGTTCACAATCATTAAATTTTCCTAATTTTATAAATGATTCATTTAGTATGGTTGCTATTAATTGTCTGTTTTTAATAATTTCACCATTTTCGTTTCTTATAGTTGGAACTTCCAACTATTTTTTGTTTTGGAAAAAACTAGAAATGAATTTCCATTTTTGTGAATTATTTTTGTTTTCAAAAGACTGTTTCAAAAAAAATTAAATCTTGTTTACACTTATTAGCTACTTGATTTCTTATGTTCTTATATTCCATAAAGTTTGCTATATACTTATTCTTACAGTATTTTATATACGCAGTATGTTTCATTTTGATTAAAAGCTTAGCTTCATTTGTTAACCATAGTTTCCTTTTTGGTAATTTTTTATTAGATTTAGGTTGTTTTATTTTTTAAGTAGGCATTGTTTATTGTAAAAATAATTTAAATTATCAGTAATAATTTTTAGTTTCTTATGAACACTTTCTAAATTATAGAAAAATTCCCAATTTAGTAATAAAAGGTCATTGAATAACATATGTCTATCGAATTTACATCTTTAATGAACATATTGATATTGTATTGATTTCTTCATTTGTTTAATTTCTTCTTTGTATATTGCACATGTTACTAAATGATCTGATATCAAACAATCATCAGTAACGAAATATTCAAAATTTGCC
Organism: Hofstenia miamia; assembly: GCA_900660155.1. NCBI lineage: Eukaryota > Metazoa > Xenacoelomorpha > Acoela > Hofsteniidae > Hofstenia > Hofstenia miamia. Next base: position 41,465 of record CABFPE010000400.1, on the reverse strand, counting down.
TTTTCTTGAGATTCGCATATTATATAATAAATTAATAAAGACTTCTTTGAATTTATATGTGTTGGAATTTTTACATTAATAACTGACAAACCATAAATACCTATTAAATCATATATATTTCTTTTTTCAGCATTGTTAAGATAGTTTTGATTATAATCACCCATTATTGACGCTATTCAGATAAATTATCAGTTTTTAATTGTCAATATTTATCTGAATAAAGAATATCTTATCTTATCTTTTCTTATTAGAATTATTGATGTTGATATTTTAGAAGCTTTGTTAATTTCAACTATTTTTGTAGATAGAAAGTTTTTATATTATTTCTTATTGTTGCAATAACTGATATTTAATTATTAATGAAATTTTATTATTAATGTTTACTTGTACCCATAAATTTTCAAATTTAGATCTTTTATTGACTATACATTTTATCTGTTTAGGTTTGAAATGTATAGGAACTGATATTAATACGCCACTTTCTCTTGACTTCTTAAGTAATGTGTTGTCTCTATTCTCAGTAAAAAATATTGTATTTTTGTTGCAGTTTGGTAATTTATCTTCCTTTGTTAATCAGGTTTCAGTTATTCCAATTATTGAATTTAAATCAAAATTATTTATTACATCAGAAAATTTATCGAATTTGTTGGAAATACTTTGAAAATTAATATTCAAATATATTAATTTGTTTTTGTTGGTATTTAATTTATTTGCTAGATTATTAAAAGATACTATATTATCCATATCTATTCATCTATTTTTGTTTTCATTATAGTAATATCTAATTGTTCCTTAAAAATTGGACAATTTTTATTAAATGCATTATGAGTAGATGATTGCTATTTAAATTTTTCAGACTTAGCACAATTTAAACAGCATTTTCTTTGTTGTTTTTAAATGGACATTCTTTATAAGAATGTTCATTTATACAATACATGCAGTTAATTGATTCAATTAAACAAGTCTTTAATGTATGACCATATTTATACATTTTGAACATATCTTTATATAATGATGATCATTAATTTTTAGTATTGTTAATCCTAGCTTAATTTTATTTGTAATAAATAATGTTCTTAATTGTGGCGTTGTTTTTATAATAATGTCTTTGGAGTAAAACTTATTTGTTTTACTAAAAACAACTTATAGATCCTCTTTCTTAAAATTTTCAAGTAGTGTGCTGTTGCTATCAAACAACTTTTTGATAAACAAATCACAATCTTCAGTCTCTTCATATAAAGGAATTTTCGATAATTTTAATTTGTGTAAAAACTTTGTAGATGTTTTAACAGTAACATTTTTTATTTTTGTAAGTTCTTATTTTTCGATTGCATTAATTTTCTTTTTAAATTCGCAGATTAACATTATGTCATTGTTGGTAGTGACCCTAAGTTGCTGAACAAAATTTTCGTTTTTATTGTTAATATTTTAATGGTTTTTTCAATATTACTGATAAGTTTTTTACATTTCTTATTGTTTAATGACCAATCTTTTTGATGTAGTAATTTGTTTTTTAATATAATTTTGGTTTATAAGCTTTTTTGAGCTTGTTTCGAGCTTTTTGAGGATTCCATTATTGCAGAATTTAATTCATTAGTTTTAACATTAATACAGGCTAAGAAATTCTTCTTAATCCTGGAAATAATACTATTACAGTCCAATTTGTTTTTACTGCAAATATTCATACCATTTATGTACATGGTGCCTATCAAAAATCAGCAAATTTAAATAAATTAATAAATTAACATAAATACATATTTTTATTAATGAAACATGAATACATGATTTTAATTACAAATGTTTAAAATGCTTTATATTAGCATGAACACATTTCTCTAATCTACCCATCCATGATGATGTACAGTTTCTGATAACCTCGGGAGATATGGAATTCCAGGCAAGAATGAGTTTACCCTTCAGAATATATATATATATATAAGTTACATGGGACGGCACGAGGGATTTTCAATATGGGATTAATTTGAATTTGACTTTGATTAATATGAATTTGACTTACGTTAAATTGAAATTGACAAAGATTAATTTGAAATTGAGTTTGATAAATTTGAATGTAAAAAGGTGTAGTCAGGTCATAGTAAATGATGGTACACTGTTAGCTAGTTCTGTGCTTAACACCCAACTAGTAGTACAAGTGTTTTACTAAAATGTCCTTATCATCGAAGTTTTTGCAGTGGTGGAGTTTAAACTAAAGTCATATTTCTAACTGAAACATGTGCTTGCTATAGAAAATTTTGACACATTGGCTTGGTATATTTCAACAACATATTTAACATTCAAACCAAAAACAATTTTTTAGAAATGACATTGATTTTAAAATGGCATTGACACAAACGCAATTCAAATATCGTTACAAATAAATATGTATCAACTGCAAAGTTTAAAATGTCAACAATTAAAATTTCACATTCTTGCTACCAGTAAACAGATCTAGCTAAAAAGTTCACAGTTGCATCCATCCACGACACAGAACGAGAAGCATCGCCATCAGATGTTGGTCGAATTGCAGAGTTAGGATTATCAACTGACTCTTCATCTGGGAGGTAGTCGGGAGTGGGCAGTGGACTGGTTGAGCGCGACGCGGTAAAAGTTAACAGTTCCTAAAAATTATGACGTAAAATATAGAAAAAACTATCACGTTAAATGTGTCGGTAAGATGGGATTAGAGATGAAGAATAATTTAAATCGAAGTATTCAATATTGAAAGGTATACTCTTCATAAAAATTCAATTTAAGGAATTTCTTATCATGAAACGATTATCATAAATTATGTACTTTAGATATAATATTGATTTGTTATTATTGGGGAACCTTCTGTGTTAAAAATTATTCCTGCATCGTAAATACGTGAATCAGAGGTGTGAAAAGCATGGTGAGGGCAACAACTAAACGCAGCTAATTATATTTCAGTAGTTGGACCACACAAGCCTGCACAGGCAAGCCGCGCACAAAATCAAAGATCGTGGCGCGACTGTAACACGAAAGTGGGAGAGAAGACACTAATCTAAACAATGGTTTTTTCAGATTTTGGATATATTTATTAGTTGTGACTTATGAAAGTAATTATAAACAAACAATCATGGATCTTAAGGATAGAATTTCCATTGTAAAATTGCAGAAAATTCAAAAAATACTTAATGTCGACAAAACGTTGATCGGGGTGACAATAACAAATCAAAAAATGCATTGGTTTTGAACACAGGCTCAACATTTTTACGAATAGTTTTGAATTTTCAAATACCTCTTTGCCAAATTCATTTTTAATGACTTGTTGGGGATTAACGATTCCGGCGGAAAAGAAAGCCTGGATGACTTCATTGATTGGAAGATCGCGTTTGACTCGAATGTGACAACGTTGTTTGGAGAGCGTGAACGTGAAACTGATTACACCCTTAACTCGCAAGAGCTCTCTTTCTACTGCATGCGTGGCAGACTTATCACTTAAATCCTCCAAGTAGAAAACTAATGTGTGCGCTTTTTTATTGGCGGGGCTAAGAAATTGGAATGCTTGTTCAGTAGAGCTTCCGTGCTTTGAGGATCTAAACAGAAATAGTAATAGGAAAAGGTAACAGAACTAGATAAAATCATTATTTGCAGCAAAAACGATAGTCAATGCCAAGAAAACTAGATCTTTAAATCAAATAGTCAACAAAATAATATGAGCTTAAAATACAAAAATCCACTGTAGAATATATGAGTGGCGGTTGCGTAAAGTTTAGAAAATATAAATGATTCTGGAATAAAAATTAACTTAATACAATTCAAGAATCATTGTGAATTACATATATTTTATAAGATTAAAGTTTGTTGGTACAGTTAGAAGACGGCGATTGAGGCGTGGGGAGGTACAAATTTAAACCTTGCTATAATTTTTACACAAATATCTAATATAAAGCTGCTGACACATGAATATAAATATCTTCAAGTATGGGATATCTATTCCATGCAACAAAATAAAATCGAATATTCACTACTGAAATTCCTTAAACTCCCTTTCTCTGCAATTGTTTTACAGTCTATCTACTCGTGCACACACGTTTTTAAAAATATATGCGTTTCTTATTTGTTTGGTATTTTGGATCACCGTGTATATAAATTACAGAACATCATTCCATACGGTATGCACTGTATTGATAAGAAATATTAAACTAATGTTACAAAAAAATTAAATTTATTTTGATATATTCAGGGCTTTGNATTTCTTATCATGAAACGATTATCATAAATTATGTACTTTAGATATAATATTGATTTGTTATTATTGGGGAACCTTCTGTGTTAAAAATTATTGCTGCATCGTAAATACGTGAATCAGAGGTGTGAAAAGCATGGTGAGGGCAACAACTAAACGCAGCTAATTATATTTCAGTAGTTGGACCACACAAGCCTGCACAGGCAAGCCGCGCACAAAATCAAAGATCGTGGCGCGACTGTAACACGAAAGTGGGAGAGAAGACACTAATCTAAACAATGGTTTTTTCAGATTTTGGATATATTTATTAGTTGTGACTTATGAAAGTAATTATAAACAAACAATCATGGATCTTAAGGATAGAATTTCCATTGTAAAATTGCAGAAAATTCAAAAAATACTTAATGTCGACAAAACCTTGATCGGGGTGACAATAACAAATCAAAAAATGCATTGGTTTTGAACACAGGCTCAACATTTTTACGAATAGTTTTGAATTTTCAAATACCTCTTTGCCAAATTCATTTTTAATGACTTGTTGGGGATTAACGATTCCGGCGGAAAAGAAAGCCTGGATGACTTCATTGATTGGAAGATCGCGTTTGACTCGAATGTGACAACGTTGTTTGGAGAGCGTGAACGTGAAACTGATTACACCCTTAACTCGCAAGAGCTCTCTTTCTACTGCATGCGTGGCAGACTTATCACTTAAATCCTCCAAGTAGAAAACTAATGTGTGCGCTTTTTTATTGGCGGGGCTAAGAAATTGGAATGCTTGTTCAGTAGAGCTTCCGTGCTTTGAGGATCTAAACAGAAATAGTAATAGGAAAAGGTAACAGAACTAGATAAAATCATTATTTGCAGGTAGAGCTTCCGTGCTTTGAGGATCTAAACAGAAATAGTAATAGGAAAAGGTAACAGAACTATATAAAATCATTATTTGCAGCAAAAACGATAGTCAATGCCAAGAAAACTAGATCTTTAAATCAAATAGTCAACAAAATAATATGAGCTTAAAATACAAAAATCCACTGTAGAATATATGAGTGGCGGTTGCGTAAAGTTTAGAAAATATAAATGATTCTGGAATAAAAATTAACTTAATACAATTCAAGAATCATTGTGAATTACACATATTTTATAAGATTAAAGTTTGTTGGTACAGTTAGACTTCGGCGATTGGGGCGTGGGGAGGTACAAATTTAAACCTTGCTATAATTTTTACACAAATATCTAATATAAAGCTGCTGACACATGAATATAAATATCTTCAAGTATGGGATATCTATTCCATGCAACAAAATAAAATCGAATATTCACTACTGAAATTCCTTAAACTCCCTTTCTCTGCAATTATTTTACAGTCTATCTACTCGTGCACACACGTTTTTAAAAATATATGCGTTTCTTATTTGTTTGGTATTTTGGATCACCGTGTATATAAATTACAGAACATCATTCCATACGGTATGCACTGTATTGATAAGAAATATTAAACTAATGTTACAAAAAAATTAAATTTATTTTGATATATTCAGGGCTTTGAAAGCAGTTAGATCTCTATTATTGCAGAAAAACATACTGCTCTCAAATTTTTTATGGTAATTTCCGTATAAAGGGAACTCTCATTTCCAAGGGCAATTGCAAATATATAGGATGCACTAGTCAACCAAAAACTTTTTGTGTTAAAAATGTAATACAGCCGTTTGTGTTCCTGAACGTTTAATACTTGCGCGTTGCATAATTACTTGCATTGCTTATATTTTATCTGATAATACGTAGAATGATTGTCGGTTTTATACAAGTTAAATAAATCTTACATATATTACCTAAATAATGATAACTTAATAGAAATGTAGGTTAATTGCCTGTATCATTACTATAGAGTACATTGTATTTTCATAAAAATCATATTGACGAGTTGAAATTCCTGCTTTACTCTAAATCTTTGTACAGTGCATACATTCATTAAATCAGAAGTAAATAATATAGAGGTGGGTGCCGCCGTCAGCCGACTACTATTGGCGGCGCAAACCTGATGAGGCCGGCGGCGCCGCCGGTTGAGAGACATCTATAGAACTGGATTAGA
>CABFPE010000399.1:734878-764867 GCA_900660155.1 Hofstenia miamia | reverse complement strand
TATTAAGTAAAATAACCTGATATAAAAACGCAAAGTAAATCCAGTAAATTAGATTCATCAACAAAATGATTGATTACACACTTTTTATAGTAAAAGAATTAACAACAATCAAATATTTAACCAGTACCTGTTAATTCTGCTAATTCCACTTGTTTACAATTCCGAATGTTTAAATTTCTGTTCGTCTGCCGATTACGCAATTCTAACTTAATTAGCAGTAGCGATCTAGTCTAATGCCGTTTCGCCAAATTAATTAATATCAAAAGATTACTGCATTATAAATTTACAAAATTAACTAATTAATCTTATGCATATGTTTTTACAATTAATATTTTATTTCAATATTCAGTCTTGGTTTCTTCTTTCTTTTTTCTCAATTTGACCACATATGCTAAGATTACGATTATGTTACATTATTAATTATGTAATTCCAAAAATGTATATGCACAAAAAAATTGACTACATTTCAAACAATAGACTACAAACAAATTTATTTGCCAACATATATTACAACTAAACAGAATATATTCCAATGATGTCAGAGATACACCCCCATCAATTTACTTGGTCAATTATTTATGTAATATGCACAAAAATGTTGCATTTTATACAATAGACTGTAAACAAATGTATTTGCCAACACAAAAGAGATTAGGTTCCAATGACATCAGAGATACACAGATGGCCAAAGTACACAATTACATCAAGGTCAAAAAGCCAAAATGTCTATGGATATGGGGTTGCCTCAGAGTTATACTACTCATGATAGACTATCCCTCTTGTACCTTTCCATTGCTTCCATTGCACGTTTTTCTGTACTGCTGTATTTCTGATCTCTTCTGTGCTTACTAGTTTTCTTTTGATGATTTTCCTCATTGTAATCCACAGTTGGTTCTCCTGTTCTTTTAATCATGTCTCTGCTGTTGTTATTTCATTTTGGCATATCCCTGTTTTGTTTTCCATGTCTATGATAGACATTTTTCCCATTGGGTTCTTATTCATTATTATATCACTGATTATCTTTTCCATCATTTGCATTGGTTTCTCTGCTTTTTTGGGTGACTCCATTGTTTTCAATATGGCCTTTGAGGAGCCAGTTCTCCATTTGCATGTTGATTGGGGCTAGTGCTATCTTGAATTTCTTAGCTTTCATTAGTTTGTTTCTCATGTGTTGCAAGATCAGTAGTCTTACATCTTTATCTTCAGTTGTGAATATTGCCAGTATCCATGCTGTAGTTCTGTACTGAATCTCTGGTGCAATTTTCTCTTTGAATATTAGATGTGAAAATATTTTCTTGTGTTTAATGTGTATGCTCAGTTTACTTCTGAAAGTGCCACCTCTATCAATTTGTGGAATTTCCTCAATAGTGCTTCTATTCTTATTACTAGCCAATTTTCCTATGTTTTCTTCTGTAGTTTCATGTTTTCCCAGATTTTCTGGATTTGTTGAAGGTGTTCTTGCCCCTGTGTTAGGCTACATTTAATAAATAGTGTGTTAGCTTTTTTAACACCTTCCTTGTCCATCATTAATTCTACTAATTTCATTTGTTTGTAGAGTTTGATAAGAATGCATGGGTCTACCATTATTCTGTAGATCTGCTCCCAGTAATCTATCTGTAGATTGAATCTGATTAGTTCTGATGTTATCATGTCTGTTGGTGTCTTTTCCCAGGGGAATATATTTTCCAATTGCATGTATGCATTTAATAAATGTTTGGGAATATCCTCCATTATTGATCTTGTGATGATTACCACTCTAACGTTCTCCAACTTTGCCATTCTTAACATTTGATCTACCTGTCTCTCAAGGTTTTTGTTATATTCCTTTTCTTTTAACACATGTATGATTGTCAGATTATCTTTATCCATATTTATCTCTGGGATTTCCACTATTTGCTCTTTATAGGCCATTATGGCTTGCATTGTTTCTAACATGAATTCTTTGTCAAATATTATGTGCACCATACTATGCATGTAGGGCATTTCTAATGTTTTGTTCAAGTCTCATGGGTAGCTTATTATTACATTTACTTTTGGCCAATTGTTTGCATCCAGTACTAGTGGTAGGTTTCTCCCCTTGGTTTTTGCAGTTCTTTGGATGTGTGATTTCATTTCTGGTGATAATTTCTCAAAAGCATTATAATGCATTTTTGTTGTTCCAATAAAATAGGGATGCAGCATTTCTCCATCAATTTTAGACATTCTCTTTTCCTTTTCTTTAGATCATACTGTTATTTCTGAGGTGATCTCTGAAGAGGCATGTAGCTGTTTCATCCATAATGGTAGCTTGCTGGTACTCAGTTCACAGTCCATGGGCTGTGAATCTGTGCTGATGATTTCTAGTGCTTCACCCTTGAATCAGTTCACAGTTACTCCCATCAGCACTTGACCAGTTGTGGTTCCTGTGGAGATGACGTCAGCCTTGAATCACTTTTGTAACTCCATGGTTCTTCCACCACTTAGTAACAATGTGACTATTTTCTGGCAACATTGAGTTCTCATAAATCAGTTTCTTTTGTCTAGTAATTTGTTCACTAACTGTGAGTTGATTTGTCACCCATTCCAAAAATGCCGGGTTGTAGCTGTCTGCTTTCCCATTAAATTTAGGCAGAGTCGCCTTACATAGTATTGTATCATTGTGACTATTTTCTGGCATTATCAAGTAATCATACATCAGTTTCTTTTGTCTAGTCATTTGTTCACTAACTGTGAGTTGACTTGTCACCACTCTTGTTATCTCGTTGATAATTTTTCTTTTCTCTTCTTCCTCCTCTTCTTCCATTTCTCTGAAGTGTTTTTTGAAATTCGTGGGTGATGCTCATAAGCTCCTTTCCTCTCCCTGTTTGATTGTTCTCTCATATATTGCTGTCACTTTCAGGTTTTCTCCTTTGTCTTCTCACAGTTTTTTCAGTTTCCATCTCAGATCCTCTATCTCTTTCTTCTGATTTTCATGATCCTCGTCTCTGTCTAACTCTGTTGATCTAAGTTTATCTTTGAGCTGTTCAATCTCTTGGGCTTGGATATTGCTGTCAAGGATTAGTTGCCTATTCATATCTTCCAACTGTTGGCATATCTTCTCCCATTTCTGGTTCTGTTCTTGAAAAGCTTTGTTTGACTGTGCCACCTGATTTGTTAATGCCTTGATATCTCTATGGAAATTATCACTTTGGTTATCCAGACAGTTGTCCATTTCAATCTTCAGTTCACTTAGTATGTTCTCATTCTCTTGTTCCATGTTGCCATTCTTTCTGTTAATTGTTGTATCTTGGCTCTCAAAAACGTTTCCATTTCATTTGTTTGGTGTAGGATGTTTAAAACTTCATTGGATCCTGTTTCCAGGGACATGTGTAGGGTTTCCAGTTCTGCTCTATGTTAGGTGTAGTTGTAATCGTTAACTCATTGCTGGCTGTATTTTAGATCTGCTTCCTTGCATGTTTTCTTCTTCTTCCTTGCATGTTTTCTGCTATTTGGTTGCTCTGGTTGACTTTAAGTTCCAAGTTCAGATGATGAACTGACTGTTCTTCTTCTGTTGTTCTTTATCTGTCATGGTCGCCATGTAGCATCTGCTACCAAGTGTTGATGTAGATTAAATGATTCTCTTAAACTATTGTTCACTTCAACTGCAGGGATGTACTCATGTTAGCTATTATTTCTGTTATACTTTCTTTAACTGAAATAACTGAATACTATTTAGGTATTCCGCCATCATAGCTCTACTCCATGAATAGTGTATCTGTGGCCTCCAGCTGACTCCGATCTCTGCATTACTTCAATTGTGTTTCCATAGCTGATCTAGGTGGCTTTGAACCTCAGCTCAACGAAGTTCTTATGTGTTCCCTATCCTAACTCAGTGTAGTTCTCAATGCAAATTGTAACTGACTTAAACTCAATTTGTACAATGTATTTAATTCACTTTGCAACTATGCAATGTCACTAGCTGCTTAATAATTATTACTTTAGCCATTACCAAAAACTATTGGTTTTAATTAAGTTAAGATAATTAAGTTACTTAATAACTTGCAGCTTCCTACCTTACATTTAGATAACATAATACATGCTTGGTCAATTTATCAGTCTATTATAGGTCACCTAAATCTATCAGATAAAATATGTACAACCTATGGTAGGCTATCCAGCCCTTTCTTACAGATGTTGATTATTGATTACATGTAAATGATTGAATTGATAGCCAGCTAAATGGAGAAAAACTCCTATTTGTACACCTAACATAAATGCAGGCTCATGGTTTGGATCAAGGACCCTTGAGTCACTCCCAAATATGTTTCCAAACCACTACTACTGCATTTCCTGTTTAGCTTGACATTGTGTATAAATAATCAAACAGATATAAAATCTAAGAATAAGATTTTTGAAGAATTTACTTCAACAGCTTCCAAAATGATTACTCACCTATTTATAGTTAACCAGTCATTTGAAATTCAAATTTAGATCGTCTGCCAAAAATGGCCAAAAATAATGGAAGCGAATTCACCCCCTTTGTTTCATCAAAATTTGATGACAAGTACTAATTTGCTATGTTATTACTTGGCTGCATTTTACAAAGATAATTCTGATAATTGAAATTAAATTGTTTTTCTAAATAATCATAATTCGATCTTAGTTTCAACTAATCATTTGTTCTTCTTTCTTCATTAGCAGCATTTTCTTTATTTATGACAATCAAGTAATTATTACCTGTTCAGGTGTTACAAATTTCACATTTGAGTTCCCTCACAAAATTAGAGAGCAATAACACCTTCAACTAAAATGAAGGGACAAATAATTCTAATTTCGTATACCTGCACTAGAAAAACTTGATAGTGAAAATCACGACATCATGATGACATAACTAACTAATCTAACTAATTATAAGGCAGTATTGAGCACTAACAAAATTGACAAATGATAAAAATCAAAAAGGGGCCCCAAGTGACTCTACACTATGACTATGATAATGTAGAATTGTTGGCTGGTAGGGAAACTTAACTAGAAACTTAATTGACTCCACAAAAGGTTTAAATAGCTTTTACAGAACAGCCATGATTCTGGAAAAAGGATTAGCATAGAATTTATAACATATAGATGTAACATTGGTAATTCATCCAAATAACAAAACTACTCTAGGTAAGAACCAAGATGACCAATTCCTATGGCTTCCAGCCAAAGCAGAACATCCAGAAGTAAAGTGCTTAACCTATTGACTGGTGCTACCCTCTTTGTCTCACTTTTAATTTCTATCTCAATTCAGAAAACACAAACTCTCATTTTCATTGTTATCTCTCAGCTCACTATTAAATAATCTGTAATTGCCAGATATTCGCGCTAGCCCATGGCATGGTATCATCACAGTGTTAGGTTTTATAAGTGCATGTACGTGTTGAATTACAAAAGAGAGATTTATTATTTCCTTATACGTAGCCGTATGCATAACTTAATGAGTCCACAATTCGGACTGGGTAATCAACAGACCCCCAGAAGCAACGTGTTGCCCCGTGCTAATGAAAGCACTCCCTAATTGTCGCTGATCTTAAGCAGTAAGTTTCATCAAGATAATAAATAAATAAAAAGTACAAGGGTAAAGACGGCAGTTGAGAGTAGATAAAATCTATTAAGCTATCGCTACAGTTTCCTCAGGTTTTATACAATTGTTTAATCATTACCTGCCTTTGTTTACAATACTTCAGATGTCAACATAGTTTAACATGATCAAATTCTGTTTCCCTCGTAAAATTAAATTTGAGCAATAATCAGCACCATCGAGGGGACATCAAATTAATAACAGCAAACTAAGATCGAAACTAGCTAATAGCGTCATGATGACGTAATAATACAAAGTAACGTTATAAAAAATAAAATCAACGGAATTCCCGAGCGACTCTACAATATAACATGCATATGGCATGTTAATATGTTGTTATTGTTTAGGGTGAGACAGTCAATGGGCAAATAATCCATTAGGTGAATGGTTCCATCGGGCGAAAAGTCAATTAGGCGAGCTACGTGTAGACCAACAAAATTATTGACTTGTATTGATTTAATGTTTCATATCTATTAGCTAATTTCTTAGTGGCATTCTCACTTATAATTTATAATATTTATACATGACTATGACTATGATATAACATGCATATAACATGTTGTTATTGTATTGAGCGAGACAGTCAATGGGCGAAAACTCAATAGGGCGAATAATCTATAATGCGAAAAGTTCTTTAGGCGAAAAATGCATTGGGAAATAATCATTTGGGCGAAAACTTTACTGGACGTGCTATGTTTAGACCGAGTTTTTCATTGAGACAATGAGATGAGACTCGAGATCGAAACTTTTTTTTGAGACTTTAAGTTGAAGATTACACAACCTTTGGCCAAACCAAAAATAATTTTAAACAAGTTAGAAATTATTATTCATTTTAAAATTTAGGCTTATATTTGCCATGTTTAAGTAAATTAAAATATACATTCTAATGTTTTTTTTACAATTAAACATTAGTTTTGTTATAATTTTAATCGAGACAGACAACAGTCGCGATTTGAGACGAGACTGAGACTTTCTATTCAGTCTCGTCGACCAGGGATCGTTAGATTTTAATCGCGATTAATCGTATGAAAAAAATGTTTGGCGATAGATTAATCGTAATCGCTGCTGCCAGGAGATTAATAATCGCGATTAATCGTCGATTAATCTACTTCTGATTAAAAATATTCAAAATACAATATATCAATTGAAAAATATTGAAAATAGAAAATATCAACTATAATTGATATTTGAGATTATTTCCTGAAGTCATTTTACTCCACATGTGCTTGTTAGGGTAAAGAAATATTTGGATCTCTAAGTTGAGTGGTAATAAACGATTTTGGAAATCAGATAGAGCATATCCAGCTTTGCTGAACAGTCTCTCAACCTGATAAGAAGTTGGGGTGATAAAATCGAGGATCCTTATATATAGAATTAGGCGACATCCGACTCTTCCTAAGTATGTTAGATGCCTAATCATCACGCTCTTCTTCTATGTCCGGTGTTAAGGTTTTCTTCTGTAAAACATATGACACACGAAGAGTGGCCATAGATAAGATATCAAACCGAAAATGACAACACATAACTGAATGCATAAGCATCAACTTAATTAGAATAATCTAGATTAATCGAGCACGCTGTTTACGATTAATCTAATCTACTTGACCAGCACGATAGATTAATCTATCCGATTAATCTCGATTAATCGTGTTGGCGATTAATCATGTTGGATCCCTGTCGTCGACACAGACCAAGACTTGAGACCTAATTTTTGAGATTGAGGCTAAAATATTAAGGTCGAATTCCCTGGTTTGACATAAAATCAGTTAATTTCAGTTTGTCTTAGTCAGGATAGAAAATTTATATATCATCCTGTGTTCCCTATGAAAAAACATTGGAGTAAAAACAAATTATATTCATAGTTTATCTAGTTAGCAAATTTTTGCGATAAGATATTTTGACAGTAGCAACAAAATTTTTATATTTGAAACGTTTATTCGTGTTGTTGTCTATTGGCAACTACTGATCGGGTTCTTTTCGCTCTACAGCGCTCTACTTTTAGCGATAAAATCTACAGCTTAAGAATAAACCTGCTTGCTTTAATTTTAGTATTTTTCATTTTGTTGATTTGAAATAAATCATTTAAACGATTAATCTATTTTATATATACAGATACATGTAGATATAATGTACAGGCTAAAAGTAAGGTGCTGATTGCTCAAAAGATTTATGGATGCCGTAGGTGTGCAGAATTGCACAATTCAAAAAACGGAATTTGCATATTGAAATGATATTCTTTTTTCTATGTTCTATTTTTAAATGAGAATTTTTTAATTAGATTAGATAAAAATGCGTCATCCTGAAAGTTACCATCCAACTTTTTGTGCAGAGGTGCCTTTATTCGTAAATTGAAGATTGGAAGTGTGTATTTTATACAGAACTACCAAAATCAACAGGATTTTTAATAATTTACTGAAGCTTAGTTGCACAGTTGTACCCTGTCATTTAAGTATCTTACATTAATTTTGGCAGTATATGTAATTATATTAATGCATTGAATCAGCGCATATCAATAAATCACTATCATGCTTCACAAGAAGGCAAATCTTAAGTTCTAAATGTGTCTGAAATTTCCATATGCAGATTCCCAAGTACACTGCTTTACTTGAGAATGAGAATAAATATGAGACGTTGGAGAGATTTACATTGGGGATTTTTTGGTTTTACACGTCTATGGACAATAATCACTCAACGAAGTCAGCATAGACCAACGCATTCTACTCCATGACTTCCAAGTGCGGACAAAACCAGGCGAAACATTGTGTGAAAATGATAAATAACGCTTAAATATAGGGATATTTATGTACAAAAGACGCAAAAAAATTCGTAGAAATTAGTAAAATAAATTTACTAAACAAGCCAACATGTACAATTTGCTCCCTCAGCAGCCTAGGTTAAAGGATAATACTTCTGCAGTGGAGGAATAGACGATAAAAGCATAGCGGAAAGCAAGAATAGAAATAATGGAATGCTGGGGCTTCGAACCTTGCCAGAAGTCTTTAATAATTTGTAGCAGTAATCTTGCTTTTCTTAGGTTAACAAAATCCCCTGGAATCGTTGGTTTCTGTAAATTTCGTGCCACTTCTCGACATCTCATAAGCTCAACTGATGGACTTTGGTCAAAGCTGCATGTTTCTAAAATTCTGGAACTTCTGGGAACTCTGGGTGGAGTATGGGATTAAAAATTGGGCAGAAATTTGAGAGAAGGGTGAACTTTTTTTGTATTCTTGAGTTTATCAGCACATTACACAACCGATGTATTGGCTCTTCTTTTCGGTCAGTAAAATTGTAAATTGCAGCTCCAAGATTCATTTGAATTGTCTCAATATACAGATATAATAAATAGCCTTATCACAAGTTGCTCTCTAGAACTTTGAGATTAGTTATGAACGCTCGATATATTTGCTGCTATAAATGACAATTCAAATCTTAAACTGGTGTAGTTGTTGATAGTCTCCCGTAAATTATCCAACACCAAAACATCGATGTCAGGGTTTTCTTGATATTCTCTTGAAACGACTGTTTACTCGGCTTGTAAGGGCTCATCATGCTAACAAATTGCTTTAAAAGTTGAGGTACATCTTGTTTTATATGCTTTTGGAACAGCATTAGGCTTGTTGAAATATTTCTGGAAAGTGTAACAATGAGTTGCAAGACGAAATTCGCCCAAAAACGCTTCAATTGTTAGATTTAGTTTCATTGAAAATAACTAACACGGGTTTGTTTTTGAAATGTTATTGTAATTTAATATTATCAATTGAATAGCAATCAGATAAATATGTATGCAAATGCTTTCCTCTTGGTATGGATCCTCCAGCCTTTATCTGAGTAAGATGAAATTTTCTTAAACCGGATTGTTAGTAGCAATGAAAGGAATGTTTGAAGCAGCCAAACTTGCATACCAAATCACTTGTTGTAGTTAAATTTTCGAGTCTCTCTATATTAAGCACTGAAAATATTGTCTCAGAAGTTTTCTGTTATTTCCCGGGGTAGCATTACTTGAATTCTGGAAATAGTTCTTTGATTTCTTGTACTGGTCCAAGAATGATTGTTTGCTGTAGTTGATCGCAACCACACAAACGTGATGAAATAAGACATTTCTATCAACTAAAAACATTGTATCTATATTCGTTCCAGAGATATGAGCGCATTAATTATAAAAAAAGTTAACGAGCGTTGAAGATACGTCAAATGGTTTTCAGTGTTTTTAGACAAACTACTGTGATTAAGATTACCAAAGTTTGCACAATGATAGCGTATCACATGAGACACTTTAGATATGAATTTCATTATATGCAACTTGCTAGCAGTACTCTAACAAATAGGCATGTGAAGTTAAACACTGTACAAATGTGATATTTATCTAATCGTACTTATTCTCTATATATTAATTTCCCTTTTTTACAATTCAGTTAATATTACATTTCCCCTCCATCCAAAAAGTTACTAGAAATATTTTATTTTATTTATTAATGTGTACCCCACCAGGACGACCAATGATTTTCATAACAAATTTTTTGAACACCATGGTTTTTGTGAGCCTTTAGCAAAAAAATCGTGCAATAGTACGCTATCTCCACTTTCAATTCTAGTTTCTTTCGTGTTTCATTACATGGTTGCCCAACTAATCGGAAGTTACGAGGATTACTGAGATATTTTCTTAAATCTTGAACATGTTTGGCAATATATATATATATATATATATGTATATATATATATATAATTTTAAAATGTCTACAAGTCGCTAGATCCAAAAAATACGCAATGAAAAATTTTACATCAAAAAAGGCGCTGGATACTTTGGAAAATCGGAAAGTGCGTTCGGTGGATACAAATCCCATTGAATCTAGATGCCTTGTATTTATATATAAAGGTCTTAGGTTCAGTATTGAAGGCTTTTTTGCCTAAGACATGCTTCAAATGATAATAATGTCACTATCACCCTAACTACTTTATTCGATTACGAATTTTTTTCTTAATGAATTCTTACGAATTCTTAACTAGTTAATGAAATGTTTATTGAAAATATATTCTCTTCAGTTGTTAACTTAGAGGCTGTTTGCAAACAGTTTTTTATTTTTAAAATTTTTTGCTGCTTTTATAGAAATTCCTATTTTACTATCAGTATATAGTATTTGATGAATTGCAAATGAGTAAATTTCATATAAATCCCTATATTAGTTATCACTCATTTTAACTACCGTGCTAACAAACAAGAGCTTTTGGTTTACACTTCTACTTGAATTATTCGTAATATTCAGTTAATTCTTTCAGCTTGTGAATTTAAGTTGCAATGATTTTGGAAATTGTTTACGGAAGTCAAACTGGTACTGCCGAAGATATCGCTATGAAAGTTCAACGAACAGCTTCAAGATGGAATATTGGGAATGTTTGCGTTGACTTCAACAATTGGGAACCGATTGAATCACATTCCGTTGCAGTGTTTGTATGCGCTACAACGGGTCAAGGGGATCCACCGGATAATATGCTTCAGTTTTGGAAATTTATAATGCAGAAGTCCATTCCCCGAAATTTTTTCGATTGTCTAAATTTTTGTGTTTTTGGCTTAGGAAGTTCGGCGTACTTGAAGTATAATCACGTTGCTAAAAAACTTTTTAGAAGAATAGAAATGCTCGGTGGAAAATCATTTATGAAATTATACTTGGCGGATATCATGCATGAACTGGGCATTGACTTTACTGTAAAGAATTTTTTTAGTGATTTATTTAAAAATTTACCCAATTATTTTTTACATATGAAAAATACTGTACCACTACCTATTACTAGAGCTCTTCCATCAAGATATGTTGTCAATGCTGTACCTAATTGTCAAAATGATTCCAGGTTTAATGCTGTGCCTTCATTGGTAACATCATTTAACTGTAAAATTCTTGGTAATAAAAGAATTTCAGCTTTTAATCATTTTCAAGATGTTAGACTCATTCGTATCGAAAATGTAAATTCCGCGTTATCATTTAATCCTGGAGATGTTTTGAACATACTGCCTAAAAATTCGTTGGACACTATTGATAGGTTTTTTAATTTATTTACACAGTTTGACAAAAACTTGTGTATTTCTATTCAATGTTCATTATCAAATACAAACTTTCCATCGGTATGTAGCTTAAATTATTTAGTAGAAAATGTGTTTGACCTATGTTGCATTCCACGGCAGGGAATCTTTGAATTACTTGGATCCTATTCAACAAATTCATTGGAGAAAGAACGTTTGCTGGAATTAGCAGAAGACAGTGAAGATTATTTCGACTATTGTACACGTCCCAGGCGAAATTTACTAGAGGTATTTAGCGATTTTCCCAACACTTCTTTGCAAATGTCATTAGATTATCTAATTGATATCATCCCCCGAATACAACCACGATCGTTTTCTATTGCCTCCGACTATAAATTCTTTAACGGGGAATATCTTGAACTTTTAATCGCTGTTGTGAAGTATCGAACTCGTTTAAAAGCTCCGCGTCTAGGATTATGTTCAAATTATTTAGCAGATTTAAAAATCGGTGACTTCATATCTGCACACACTCGAACAGGTTCATTTTCGCTTCCCGAATCTAATGAAACACCTATTCTTATGGTTGGCCCCGGGACCGGAGTAGCTCCTTTTCGAGCAATTATTCAGCATAGAAATGGGAATAATTGCTTCCTGTTTTTTGGATGCCGGTTCGAAAATAGCGATTACTATTTTTCGGATGAGTGGGTGAATTTTCAAAATCTCGTGGTTTTCACAGCATTTTCTAGAGACACTCCTAATAAAGTCTATGTTCAGCATAAAATCAAAGAGCATTCTAGAATCGTTTGGGATTTGATTTTCAACAAAAGCGCATACGTCTTTATTGCTGGTAATGCACAAAATATGCCCCAAGCTGTTATGGATTCTATTAAAAATGCTATAATGTTGCATAGTGGTATCGGTCAAGCGGAAGTCGACGAATTTATAACAAATCTTCAAAATCAAAATGTAGTTCAAATGGAAACTTGGTAGTACTATATCATAAATTAGCTGCAACTATTTTATTTTCTAAATCGTAGGACATATCTAAATGTTGTTTTAATCAAATTCTATTCTAATTTATGCTTATATTTTTTCATTTCATTTATAGGTATTTATACATATATATATATATATATATATACATGTATATATTAGGAGTGTGACTAATTTGTAACCTAATATTAACATGAACTTTTAAATGAGGTTTTGCATATTATAAGCGAAAATAATAATAAAAATGAAAAATTTCCCAAAAAGTTCACGCTTTAATCCAAACAAAAATGATCTCCCATTTAAAGATAATCGTGAACACGACAACTCAGACTTTAACAGTTTATTTTATATTTGTTAACAAAAAATTTAAGTGTAATGTGCGCTTATTTTTACAAAATAATTTAATATCCTGTAAAATTTTGATCGCTCGTTCTGCACATAGGTTGGATCATTCAGAATCTGTGATAGTCTTTCTATTGCACCAAAACTTGTTAATTGTTTCACACGACTGAGGGTATTTTGCAGAATCAAGAAGCAGCCATTCTTTTAAACCTTCAACAAACTTCATTGGCGAAAACCATGCCTCACTCCAAGTACCACAGATGTAGTGTGCAACTTCAGCATACATTTGCCGACATTCGGCATCTAGTGTAAAAGCTAGTAATAAGAATATTGCTCTGCAATTCCAGCGTGCATTGCATATATTTGGTAGTGTTTGAAAATGAATCATAGGAAACTTATTTTTTGAAGTAGTATCTTACAGCCAATAATAAGTGATACAAAAAGCGCATATCATCTCGCCAAACAACATTTCCAAAATCCAGAATTTTTTCTCCAGAATTATCAAAATCTAATTGGAGTTGATCATAATTTTTTTGAACATGTTTTAGAAATCCATAGCATATATTCATATTTAGGCTACTAGTACTACCACCAAAATAGTAATCCATTCAGTGCCTCAATGTAAGGTTGAGTACATGCTTTCCATTTTTTTTTCTAAATTTTTTTAACAACTCCTTTAGATTTGCCTGTGTTAATATTTGTTGTATCAGATATAATAACATCGATTGAATTCCATAAATCAAGGGTTATAGATATGGCATCAAAAATTGTTTCTGTTTCTGGTTTTCTAATATTATAACTTTTAGTTGTACTTCTTGTAAACGGTTTTTAGCACAACAACCTGATGCTCAATACCATCAATTCTTTTCAATTCTCTTTCAAAATATAATGCCCATTATTCAGTTTTAAGATCCATTTTAAATTGCACTTCCATATTAATTGCTCTTGAGATGACGGCTTTTTGTATACCAGTGCGATATGGAGTTGCAATATGCATACCTTAGCAGATTTCTTTATACTTAATCTCGACTGAGTGACTGCAGCACTTTGTCTTACTCTTTTTTCCTCAGTTAATTGTTAAGGTGGAGTATACAGGGCATCGTTATCACTACATTCATTACTGACCTCAGATAGCAAAGGTTCATGCCTTTCCACAGTGACATCTCCTTCAAAAGCATTTTTAGGGCCTCTATTTTTTGCTCTCATTGCTTTAATTTCACAAATTTTATGAGGATGTAATCGGACGTTTTTTGAAGTAACATAGCCTACCATTGGCTTTGGTTATAGCAAATAGTAAATTATGAAAATCTAGGGTTTTGAACTTTTTTACATGAGATTTTTTTTGTTCACCAAATATTGCACTTTTCTAAGAATTGACAATGCATTAATCATAGGAAAATCAAATTTCTTCCATAGTTTTATAAGCTCTTCTACAATTAATTTAATGCGTTCCTTTATCATATTGGCTTCAGAAGCAAGTGTGGTAAACCTTTAAAGTACTTGTTGTTGTGTTGGAAGCCTAGACAACTCATCTAGAGACTTTTGAATTTTATTTTTTCGACTATTTTTTTACTTTTCAAAGTGTGTCAGGTTATTTTTTCAAATTTCTTTTGATCTTCCTGCACTGTGAGAATTTTTACACATAAATACAATCGCTAATAATGATTATAGCATTAGACATAATAAATAACCTTTTGGTAAATAAATGAAATATATGAACTTGTAAATGTTAACAGTAACTCATGTAAAACGTAGGTCTGGTCGAACACACAGACTGACTGCGTTAACCTGTTATCTGTGGAAGGGATTATAAAACAACCAGATGTGCCATTGGAATGAAAAGCATTTTAATTGCAGTTACTTTCTCATTTTACCAATTACCTTTTTACCTGCACAAACACACTACTACTTTAGCTTGTACGTCTTTTACTTAAATTAAAAAATAATCAATTTGCACTGTATGTATAATTTGAATGCCAAATTAACATTTAAACAAGTTTATATACATACAAAAATAATTATCATTGTTTTAATGTAAAATCATGACATGGATTCATTCTGTAAATCGTTTTTTAAAAGAAAGCGTGATGTTTTTTTTAAAATCATAACTATTCTATTTTTTGAAGTATATGCAAAAAACCTCAAACTAAAATCTCATGCTGGTTGTGAAAATTTGAAAAAATTGAAATAGTCACACCCCTAATATATATATATATATACATATATATTGGTGATTTGTAACATACTAATGTGAAATTGCGATTACAAAACACCAGAAATGTGAATTTTGTATGTTACAAAGCACCATTTTCAGGTACGGTACTTCAGGTATATTTTTTCAAAAAAAGTTATTGATCCTCTTAATGGCATCTAAATATGAGGTTTTAATACATTTTGAATTTTTTTCAAAAATTCCCAAATGGAGATTTTTCATTGATTTCACATATACTGGTGTTTTGTAAAATTTCCCATATATTGGTGTTTTGTAACAGAAAACAATTTTTAACTAAATTTTTTTTCGAATTCTTTTCAAATTATAATTATTCAAGTTCGTAAAAGTAAAACTAAACGAACTTGTCAATAGCTTAACAATAGGTTCTTTTTTCGAACTGAAAATCAAGCGTAAAATATGGAACAATAAGTAATTAAATATGTGGTTTGCACGGCTGCTTCACTTTAGAGTAGATGGTTACAACAACCCTTAAATTTCGAAATAATATCCTTAAGTAAAGTAAGGCCGGACATACAGTAAGTATAAATCATACAGTCACATTGATCCTTCGTATCGTCTACTTAATGACACAAATATTTTATATTTGTGCAATGTTTATTTTGTTTTCACGATTAATATTCATTACGTTAACTATTTTTAGCTAATTCATAATGTTAAAAAAACAGTCTCCACTACTTGAAAGAAATTAATTTACTACATTTTGCGATTTTAAGCTGTTCAAGCAAATATAAATTTGAGTGAAATACCTCTTTGAATAAGTTATTCTTTGTAACATTTACTTTCAACATTAGCAGTTTTTACATGACAATTTTTACAATATCAATACTAAGACTTAATATACAGCTAAAAATAAAATATGTTTAGTACAGTGTGGAACTTTGGCTTAAATAACATTTGATATTCAAAATATGCACAAAAAATATCTAAGTTTTTAGAAATTATTTTAAAAGAAATAATTGAATTAGTGCATAGTTTTTTACACTTTGCAAACATAAAGGTCAAACGAAATTGATAACAATATATCAATAGAGACTAAGTATTATCAAATATAAGTAAAAATTACGAAAAATAAAAATGAAAAAATATAAATTTTTTTCCTATGTACAAAACACCA
Organism: Hofstenia miamia; assembly: GCA_900660155.1. Lineage (NCBI taxonomy): Eukaryota > Metazoa > Xenacoelomorpha > Acoela > Hofsteniidae > Hofstenia > Hofstenia miamia. Next base: position 748,594 of record CABFPE010000399.1, on the reverse strand, counting down.
TTTGGTTACATAACACCAATATATGTGGTGAGCGTTACAAAGCACCAATATATATATGAAAATTTTATTACAAATCACCAATATATATGTATATATGTATATATATATATATATATATATACATCTATTCCTGAATGCTAAGTTTCATGATCATTACAAAGAGAACGAAAATGCATATCAGTAAAGATTTCATTCTTCATTTTCAGTTGTGGTTACAATCTTTAGCTGATGAAAGTTATAATTATATTAATTATTAGTGGCATATGTATGAAAGACTGTAGAATTAATCTTAAGCAATTTAGGAAACAAAGTAGTCGATGTTATTTATTTGATTTTTCTCGACAACATAACCAGAATCGTCTTGTAATTTCAATTTAGGTTATCTTTTTGTCACTGCATATTTGTTTTTATGTCCGCCTGGAACCTATATTATATTTATATGCAGTTTGTCGTTCGATACAGGTTATCAAGAATTTATTAAGTTTAGCTATTACTTCAAAATTTACATTTTAACATATTTGTGTTGCACATACATATCTATATAATTGTACCCCTTCTTAAGAGCATAAGCTGAACTTTCTTCTTATAAAATACAGTACTCTTGTTTTAGTGAGATGGCAACAAAGCGGGCACCAATTCCAATTGCAGGTGTCAATCGAATAATTGCAGTTGCTTCTGGTTAGTAATGTCCAGTTTTTGTATTTTTTCTTTATTTTGCTCAAAACTATGTGAGGAATTAAAGGTTTATGGTAGCAAGTAAACCCCTTAAAATCTGAACAATTGATTGTGGTTCTTAAAAAAATATCCTTCAACATTTTCGTTCAAATTTTAAGTTGATATGCAATTATTGTAACAAATTTGTGTATGTACACTAATATAATAGATTACCAGCTGTATTAATTAAGTAAAATTACTATAATTTTAAAAATTTGTAAAAATACATCGGTGCTGGTGGGTTCGTGTAAATGAACATCGTGCCTATTTTTATTTATTTAGGAAAAGGAGGCGTCGGCAAATCTACTGTTGCCGTAAATTTAGCTGTTGCTCTTGGTCACCTCACTCAACCAAATCGGGTCGGTTTGTTAGATGCAGATGTGCATGGTCCTTCAGTTCCAAAAATGCTTTGCATGGAGGGAATTAAACCTCAAGTTGATGAACATCAGCGTCTCATTCCCGTTGAAAACTTTGGAGTGCATTCAATATCCATGGGTTATCTATCTAATCCTGATGATGCCATAGTCTGGCGTGGCTTAATGGTTACATCTGCTCTTCAGAAATTAATGAGACATGTTGCTTGGGCTCCTTTAGGCAATTTAGTAATTGATATGCCCCCAGGTTTCTTTAAAATTCTATTCCATTGACATTCAAAGTTGGATTTTTAAAATGGCAGTTTACATACAATACTCTTTGCGTATCACAGAGAATTTGCGTTCTTATAAAATAATGATATTTATGCGTTAAATTTCCTGTTTTTCAATGCAACTATTCATTTTCTCCGTTTTCGCTTACTTTTCAATTGACGGCAATTTTGATTTCTAGTGTCATTTAAAACAGATTTTTGTCATTTCTATTGCGAAGCCAAAATTAGTAGCACCAATCGTGTTCAGAAATTACTTCACATTCATTCTCTCCTAATTTAATGGTGTCTTTCAGCAATGTCGTCGTTGACGGAAGATGTTCGCGGGTATGTTGGGGAGGAATATGTGAATATTTAACTCATTAATTGATGAAAACCTGTATTCTAAGTTAAACAGAACGGTTCAATATTATCATGTTTTAGCATAGTTGGTCACTATGTAATGCATGTTTTATAATAAATATTTCAATACTTGTGTGAACTAATTTTTTATTATTTATTTCGTTTAGTTTTTTTAATGAATGAAGCATTGATTTTAATAAGATCAACCAATTCGCATTTGTAGGCACTGGCGATGCCCATCTAACCCTGAGTCAAACAACGAAACTGGATGGCGCTATTGTTGTTACAACTCCGCAGGATGTTGCCTTAATCGATGCCTCTAAAGCAATTACAATGTTCAGACGTGTTAATGTTCCTTTACTTGGCCTCGTTTTAAACATGAGTCATCACGAATGCCCTAATTGTGGAAATCAAAATCACATTTTCGGCTCAGACGAAAATGTTATTGCTCTTGCTAAAAAATCGGGCGTTTCAGTAATCGCGAGAATTCCCCTTGATGCGGATGTTGCTAAGGATTGCGATAAAGGCAGACCTGTCGTACTATCACAACCCCATAGCACATGTGGCAAGGAATATGCCAAATTAGCAGAGCGTGTCTTAGACATTTTTAGATAATGGAACAATTAATTTTATAATGTGTAAAAGGTTGTAATTAATGACAAGTCGTGGTTGCATTTTCCTTAGTTTATATTTTGTATCATGATCACACATATTCAATTTTTATGATTTCGTAACTAATTCTTAAAATAATGACTTGTTCAAATTTCTAGCCATTACATACTATTACACTATAAATTATTTCTAGGCAACGCCTACCCTGTTTTAACTACTTTTAGAAAATATTTTCTAATTTACAAATACAATTCGGACTTCAAACGTTTTGTATGAACTTTCAGCTATAACCTATAATAATGTATTCTGTTTCATTTTCTTAAGGTATGCAGGCATCCCGTGTATCCCCACCCTGCTCTTTGTTTGTTTCACCTATTTGTAAGCAAATACATTTAAATTTGCAAAATATAAATCGTTTGTTGAAATCTAACATGCAAAGCCTTTTGCGGAGTATTATGTATATGTTTAAAGTCTTCTTTCTAAAATTTTAGTAATAGTTAATTTTGCATGATGTTGTTTCAGAGCATATGACGTCTTTGCTCCTCTTGGTACCCGATACCGGTCAGATATTATATCAAAGACATTCTGTCAAACGGGAACCTGTCTCGTCAGTACTCTATTTACCTCTTAGCGCTACTCATACTTACGCATCCAGTTTTTTTTCACAACTTATTGGTTTCGATTCAACTACAAAGTCTATGAGATGGGCTTCATTTTCTCCAATGCTGCTCTGTTTGTTGTTTTCTGAGGCAGATACGTGTGATGCTTTCTTTGATGTTTTAATTCAAGAAACTAAGAATTTGTTTTTTCTAACTGTTAGTATATTCAATATATTATGGAGTGAAAATGCTATGCCCATATTTATATACTTTTCTTGTCAATGGGGTTATATTTACACCAGTGTAGCCAACCGTTTCGTTTTTAAAATGTAGGTGCTGCTATCAATCCCTCTTTATGACCAGTACAAGACTTATTTTAAGCACAATCTCAGTATTGCTTAATATTTAGGCAAATTCAGCGTTAAACATGCTTAGCAGTTGCTTAGATTTTCAATCCACTCTAGCTTTTACTCCTTTTGCCTTGATTTTGTCTACAATTTTATTTTTATTTGTTTAGGCCTATATTACGAATTTGAAATAGTCTGAAGTCGTTAGTCTCATTTGGTGGTCTGTGATTTAGTATTATCTATGTTAAGAGATTTTTTAATGACAGTTTTCATCTATTTTACTTACGTTGTCGCTTACCGTAGACCATATTTGAACATCAGTTGCTTAATAATTCAGAGATCTCATCCTCATTAGTTACTCATTTTTGGACCAATTTCAGCCTTAGATTTAAGCAACCGAGTCGATTATAAAACAGAAAGCGTCTACTTTACAATATTTATGTTTAACAACCGTTCAAGCACTTTAAAGAACATATTATCAATCGTAGTTACTTCATAAACTTCCTGTGGTGGTATTGCTAGATGTAATTTATAATTTAAATCATCACATCGTTTGTGTTTCTAAATTTTGCTCAAAATATCGTCATTTACTAGAATTGGTGATACACATATACGATTATGCTTAGCATTTTTCTCATTCAAAATATTCTTCTGAAATTTTAGTTTATTTTTCCTTTATTACCCCAAAAAATATTATTTTATCTCTGTTTATTTCAAATAAGGGCTTCATTTTTCAATTGCTGTTTGGAATATCGCAAAATTTCACTTAATTTGTATACAGTATTGTCTATTTTAATAACGAATGAAGCATTTTAAGTGCTTTTAAATGCTATTGTTCTATACCAATGATAAGTTATGCTTTCAAATTCTAGTTTAATAACTTTGTGCATAACATCGATTGGTTTACCACAAAATCAAATTTTTTTGCGAATTTATGATGAGGAGGAATTCTTCCCTCAAAAAGTGCTGTTTTCTGCTAAAAAAAACACTGTTTCGCCACGGTTATGACATACTAAATATTTAGTTACCTACAAAACCCCCATGCCATTAGTTAGATGATGTGTATATAACCAAAAGCTTGTTCCAGTGCCATGTTTAGTTTAGGAAGGCAGGAAATTAATCGTTAATTTTCCAGACAATCAAGTTTACAAACAAAGGTGGCTCATTGCTAAGTGCGCTTGCACTCCCCTTCATCAAACTCAATATAAAAAGGGTCCACGTTTTTGGTTTTTTCAAATTTTCACATAGGAACTAAAAATACAATTATTAGCCTGTTTTGAGTCTTTATCTCAACGATTTTATCTAACTAATGGTTTTGGTTAGTCATTTCAAAATTTATACTATAACTAAAAATAATTTTATAAATAATTTTTCAATTTTAACCAATTTTTACATTTTCGATAGTAGTCTTTTTCGTCAAATATTTATCGCGTTTTGGCAGTCCAACTACCACTTTAAAATACTATTAAACGGCCTTTTTTCAAAAATGAGTATTGAAAATTACATTTCTTCAGTTTTGACAATTTTTATTGCTTGTTAGTGATTCTTATTCAATCGAACGCATTCAATTAATCCAAACTTTTCGTCTTACGAGGAACGTTTTAATGCAGTTGCCATAAAGCCCCTATATTCGATAATAATTGTGAGCGCAAGTATAGAACAGCAACCATTCCCTGAATTATCAATTTTTTTTAAACATGTTCGTCACATTAGAGCCTGAAGATTTTTAAGCACGTGATGATGCTTCACCTCACGTTTCACAAATGTGTTTACCCCTTATCAGATCTACATTCGAAATTTGATACAAGGAGTAATTACCGTTCGATCCTATATTATGCTTTATATTGTGCCTATTATTCATCCAGGGTTGCTAGGTTTAAATATATCTATCTAATTTTCTAATGTGTAAATTGAGGTTATTGAATTTTAGATATCTCCACTCAATAAGCACGGAACAGTCGATTCGACAGCACTTCAACGTCAGCTTCTCTTGCATTCTGCACAGTTTAACCAATTACTTGCAACATTTGAGTCGTGCCCTAGCTTTGTTCTAGACGCCATCTCCTGTGCGCCATTGAGTGATGAATCCAAGGCTAATATTTCACTAGTGCTGAATCAATGGACACAAACATTAGATTGTGCAGTCGGTGCCGTTTACTCTGAAGGTAACTTAGTTTCAGCCACTGCTAGTTGGTGGGAGCAGCTCTCAGTTACCGTAATGAGGCAAATCTCAATTGTCATTTCTTCTAGTTCCAACACTCTTGTTGATACAACAGTCTTTCTTCCCTTATCGGAAGATGCTTCACCGGTAAGATATTGATTCTGCCAGTAACAAATTAACTAATTTGTACAATATTCGAAAATTTTGTATTGTAAAAATCCAAAACTTGTTTCATTATATATATATACGTCCCGCTTCGTACAGTGTTTCTTGCAAAAAGCTCTACATAGAGGGACTGGAGCATTTTCACAAAACAAAAAGTCATTTAGTTTCAAAATATTTTATAACTTTTAATATTGCCAAAGAAGGGTTAACTGTACTTAACGTTTATAGCTATTAATGTTAAATTAAAATTTCTTGCAAAACGCCATGGAAGGGTATTTTCCCGATGATTTAAAAACTCAGCTCATTATGTGCACAAGATTGATAATCAACCTAAAGTACAAGGATATTTTACTAACTGACAACAATGTTGCAATTGCAAAACGCGCGATCAAAGTAGTTGCATTAGGAGAATCCGTTCATGTGATTTGTTTTAATGTTGAATCTTCAACCGCATCTGCAACCATGACTGACAACACACTGTGGGACGCATTTGAAACTGCAAAAAGACCAAAATTGGCCAAAAAGGCAACAATCCCATTTGATCAGCTTGCGAGCAATTTGATGATGAATGGGCTAAATATCTATAACTTCCGCCCATTGAACGTACACAAGACGAGTTAACTTGGTGCGTTACTAATAAGCACATTTTTCTCAAATTGCGAAGGCAGCCTGAGGTTATCTTGGAATACCTGGAACAGCAGTGCCATCCGAACAACGCTCAGATGCGGGCAATGTAATGATTGATTGACGAAGTACCTTGGGTGCCACAACTGCCTGCTATTTATGTTTTTTGAGAAGTTGTTTAAAATAAATTTCAATTCTTATTGTTTTGAAAAAATGTTTTCAACATTGTACCGAAATCGAATATTGGGATTTTGATTGATTACACGGCAGTACACGGATTTTTCCCGTTTATCCTTTCCCAGATAGTTTAGCTAACTCACAGATATGTATAAAAAATATGCCATCAAAACTTTTCTGCTACCCTTGGGTAAGTGCTACCAGGGCATTCCTTTTTTAACTCTCAAATATTCTTTAAAATTGGTACAAAAATACTCTATTTTTGAATAATAATGTCCTGAAAACAAAAGAATAAGGAAAGCCTGGCACATCAAAAGTATCTAATAAAAAGGTTTCTATTACATATCACTCAAAATTCATCCACAGATACTCTCCCAGCATATTAGCCTGCTTTTCCTTTGAAATTTTCTTCGAAGCGCTTGAGACTTTGGTTAAATTTTTCCCTTTTTTCGTCCGAATGCTGGCCATAATTGTTCGGAAATTTATCAGCATGAAATTTAAAGAAATGCAGCTTTGAATACATCCTACAACTTGCATTTTCCATAACATCTGCTTTACCAAGTTGATATAATCTTCGCATCTGTGATTTCCGGGGAAATTTTAAACTCTTCCTTTATGGAATGCAAGGCTTCGAGGTGTTGTCTGGATAGAGCAAGTATAAAAGCCGAAGAAGAAAAGAGCTTTTGAACTTCTGGGCCACTTAGTACCCCTTCTTTCTTTTTTGCAATAATTAGCCGTGCGAATAGTTTATTGAACTCTTCAAATGCCTCACTATCATGTGGAATCGTTTTAAGAAACTGCTTCACTTTGCCCAATTTCAGATGTAGTGATTGGAGTATGAAGCTATTGGAGTGAATTAGTGGTAGGTTGATATGTCCAAAAGATCCGATTACAGGTTCTGGCGATCGTTTATGCCATTCGTCACGCAAATAGTGATTTGCTACTTCACGGCTGTCAAACAGGTAATAGTAGCGGCTCCATTGGTAAGATGCAGCTGGTGTATGTGTTCCTGGAGGTGCGCGGCTTCTATTGAGTGTCAATCCTGTCTTCCAATCTCTGCTTTATCTAAATAAGTTGAGTTAAGTAATTGGCTACCAAGGCTATTGCGTATTAAATCACTTTAATAAACCACACACTTATAATAAAGGAGAGAAACGGAAAAGTGTCAACTCCACTCAATAGTTAATCTAAGAAATAAAAAGGTTTCTATTACATATCACTCAAAATTCATCCACAGATACTCTCCCAGCATATTAGCCTGCTTTTCCTTTGAAATTTTCTTCGAAGCGCTTGAGACTTTGGTTAAATTTTTCCCTTTTTTCGTCCGAATGCTGGCCATAATTGTTCGGAAATTTATCAGCATGAAATTTAAAGAAATGCAGCTTTGAATACATCCTACAACTTGCATTTTCCATAACATCTGCTTTACCAAGTTGATATAATCTTCGCATCTGTGATTTCCGGGGAAATTTTAAACTCTTCCTTTATGGAATGCAAGGCTTCGAGGTGTTGTCTGGATAGAGCAAGTATAAAAGCCGAAGAAGAAAAGAGCTTTTGAACTTCTGGGCCACTTAGTACCCCTTCTTTCTTTTTTGCAATAATTAGCCGTGCGAATAGTTTATTGAACTCTTCAAATGCCTCACTATCATGTGGAATCGTTTTAAGAAACTGCTTCACTTTGCCCAATTTCAGATGTAGTGATTGGAGTATGAAGCTATTGGAGTGAATTAGTGGTAGGTTGATATGTCCAAAAGATCCGATTACAGGTTCTGGCGATCGTTTATGCCATTCGTCACGCAAATAGTGATTTGCTACTTCACGGCTGTCAAACAGGTAATAGTAGCATGGATACTTTGCAAAGCCTCCTTTCAGACCAGCAACCAAACTTAATACCTTCATATCTGCTACCAACTTCCAATTGTCTCTTCTTAGTGAATAAGTTCAGTATATTCTTTATAGTATCATAAGTTTCTGGTCGATGATTAGCATAGAGTAATGGAACTGCCGGCATTTTGTTTTCATTGTCAAGTAGCAACACTTTTAGACTTTCAATTGACGAATCAATAAATAGGTGACAGTTAATCTTGTCAAAACTCAGTTCAACTAGAAGTTCAGATATGCTGTGGCAATAGATAAAGCCATCCTTTTCTTCGTAGTATGATGCAAAGTGACGATTTCTTGTGCGATACGATGTCACGAAAACATCACTGTCAGTTATGTTCCAATTTTTCAAAGCTTTTACAAGAATTTGAGATTTCTTCATGGATAACGCGAGCTTCATGCAAAGCAGATCCAATTCCTTTTGGTTTTGATAATGTCGCTCGTGTCTGGTAAAATCGCCAAAAATGCTATCCGAACTAGAAATCTCACTAGATGTATCTAGATCTGGCTCTACACTATGGCTCGAACATAGAATATTAACGTGGTGTACTTGTGGAGTATGATGACTAGGTTCGTATGAAATTGGAGGGTTAATGGATGGCAGTACAGGGTAATTGAAGTCTTTTCGATTCTTCTTGATTTTTGATATGTCAACATTGCAGAAGTAGCATTCATCGTGACTATCGAATCGTAGCCATATCATTGGGTGTGTTATTGGAAGATGAGTCATATTGCCATCGTAACATTTCTCCAAATTTCTCCTACAGGTTTCACATATTATATGAGGTGCCCAATCATGTTCAACATCTACCCAAATGTCTATTTCATATTAGATTCGGTATGCTGTACAATACTTCGGTTCCCCGAGCATTCTTTGGGAGAAATTTGCAATATTTCTACATAACTTCCTTTGAGCATTTGGAATATACAGTCCATATACTTAGCAAAACGAATTTCTATTGTTTCTGCACATGCCGCGACAGTCACGTTGCATTCCTAAAACAAAAATCTAAAAAATACATGTATGTTTAGAAAATATGTTTAGAATATGTTTATCCAGATATTAATACATATGTCTGCAAATTGTTACGTAATGGTGACCAGTGAAAATAAGTAACATATTTTAATTCAGCGCCTCAAACTGCATATTAAAGACCATTTTTTAGTAAACGGGGCAAACTTTTTTTAAAAATTGTATAACTGTGTTATCATATTGATATCGATCAATCTTAGAAATAGCAATATCACACACCTCTATTATGACGGGCTTTAACATTTGATAATTATCTTATTGGAAAGCTTACACTTTAATGTCTTCTTTCTAGTGGGAGTAAGAGGTACCCGGTGTTTTGAAAATAGTTTTCGAGGGCTTAAGATTTCCGTAAACAGGTAAGGCGCAGTAGATAGGGGAAACGTACTTGACCGACTATCAGTTAAATCCATAAGATTTTTACCCTTAAAAATGTTAGGCTCTTTCACCACTGTTACAGAATCCACATTTAAAGCATTATCATCCTAAAAAGTAATATAATTAATAAAAAGCTGAATAAAGTTGTAGTGATATTGTCAAAATGTATTTGAAAATTTACTATTTGTACTTTTAATATTAAGCTTATTAATTTATTACCATTTTTGTGAAGTCTAAATACGTTGAATCCTCACCGTCTTCATTTCTCGTTTTAATTTAATAGTAACTTCACTCAAGTGGGCCAAAACCTGAGTGTTCTTTTTAATTGCAGCCAACAACTCCTTATTAGTTTTAAAAGCATCTAAATATATTGATAATTAAAATATAATGCAAATTATTAAATTAACTCAAAAATATAAATTACTAGTGCATAAGAAGTAGGCTCATAGGAGGACAATTATAATATAAGCTAAAATTGGTGTGTTAAATAGTTGAAATTGTCAAATTCAAAAACATCGTTACAAAGTAGTTGAAAAATACATTTGAAAAAAAACAATTTATATTACCTTGTGCTTGCACCGGATCTAGTATTTCTTGACTTGAGACCAAGATGTCCTTACATGGCGCAGAAAAATGAAAGCAAATGGGGGTGCTTGCAGATTAGTGTTTAAGGATTCATTTAAAAATGAGTCTATTTGAAAAGAAGAAGAAACATATAGTCATTTCTCAAGTTTTTTTAGTTTTCTCTAATTCAACCACAGAAACGCTTAAATTCAATTAGATATAAATATTTTATCTATTAAAAATATATTAGAAATTTCGTGAATAAAACAAAAACCTTTAGTTACAAGTTTGAGCCTTCGTTCTCTTCCCATTTATGAACATTTCAATTACATTTGAAATCATGAGCTTATTACGCTCTTCTCGAGAAAGATTGTGGGGCCAATATTTGCTGTTCGTGGATATTATGGCATAGCTCATGGCCTACTAAATAAATTTAGTAGGCCATGCTTACCTTTTATCAATTTCAAAAAAGCAGAAACTGTTTACTAAAATATGACAAAATTTATTGTTACCGTATTGATACATACATACCATTACATATTTCATTAGAAAATCAGATAATTTCGAAGAAAATATACTAATCATTCTCAAAATATTCACAGAATTCAGATAAAATTGTACAATTTTGAATTTTGTACACAACGTAATTAGCGAGAATGAATCCCATGTCATGCAAACATTCCACATTATCAGTTTCTTCATTGATTAACAAATTAGTTGTTGAACGAATTCAGAATATGGAATTTTCAGACCATCTAATCCAGTTTTTTTCTGATGAAAGTAGCATCGTACTGATACAGATTTTAATAAAACTATCTAAAATATATGTCATCATTATGTTATAAAAAACCATTAAGGAAAATATTCATTCCATAACTAGAACTATTCATACTAAAAGACAAGTTTACTCTCCTACATTGTAGAATTAAAAATATTTCTTCAAAATTTAGTATGATTCAAAGCGAAAGCAGTCAGTGTTTCTAACGGGTTCTTCTTTTACTTACGACAATTTCACATTTTTGCATTAAATTGTACTTATGATCATTTAATTTGTCATTGAAAGTGAGACCAAAAATATGCTAACCTTATTAATATCAAATGCACACCTATATAAACAAATTAACTTACTGGTTTGTCTTCGTACTTTTTAACAAATTGCACGCGACCATATCTGTTCCAAGTACTAAACATACATGACACAAGGTTTACGACTAGTCGAGGTCTTTATACATAGATGAGGCGATATTTGAAAATAGCTTGTAAATCACTCATATTTGGAATTTCGACTTACAGGTTTGATTCAATTTGAAGCTAAAAGTGTTTTAAATTCAATAAATGTCAACTTGGTTCTTTTCTTAGATGCTGTTGTAAAAGAAGCACTACGACTATGGAAATATCGCTTGCTTTAGAATCTGTTTTGAACCAGTGCATGTCTTAATTAGATTATGGTTAGCAGATTCATAAGAAAATGAGAAAAAATTCCAAAGAGAACCATATCTCTTAACCTGCTAACATAGATGCTGCAAAGAGTGCACGTTATGAGTTTGATAAACATCTCCATAAAGTTGGGGCATAAGTCTGCAAACATGTGCTAACATTATTCTGCTTGACTAATACGTTCATCAGACAAATTGGAATATAAAATTGTTATCAACGATGATAATAGGGCAAGATGCATAAAATTTGAGGTCAGGATAATTCCCAAAATAACGGTAAAACACAATGCAAAAGAAATTGTTTATGTTCTGATGCCTTCCAGTGCACAACTTGATGGAATCCTCGTAATCTAGAACACATTTTAGGTGGGGCAGTACAAATAAGTTGAAGAATTTCAGTATTCAACCCTTCATTATCAGATATCATATGAATGAAATAATTTATTACTTACAAACCCCAAGAAATACTGAGTGCATCACAACAATTGTTAGGTTGTCAAAAATACTTCTCAAGTAACCAAAAGTTTGCGGCCTACTGGTGGAAATATCCCAAATATCTTTTCAATTTGAGGTGTTCGAAAGTTTTTTAACGCAAAAAAATCATTTCTTCTAGAGTCATTAAACTGATAGAAACGCATTGAGAGCATATCATTTTTAATGGCAATAACCTTATTAATAGATCCATTAACTGTGGCAACATGGCAGTCATTTGTTTTAACAGATATATAACAATGACTGAATTTTATAGATTCCTTAGGAATAGTTTCAGTGAGTTGCTTCAAAGTCAATGTTTGATCAAATTCTTTAATACGATTTACAATTTGAGGTAAAGGATTATTGCCACTACGCGTTCTTTTTTTAGATTCTTAAAAAGTTTTCGAATTTGAAACAACTACATTTTCTAGAGATCCATTTAATCTATAGAGCTCTGCTAAATGTCTGGTAGCATGAATATTGAATAAACAGGATTCTTTGCTGTAGATAGTGGCAGTGTTAGCAATAAATGTTTTTAGCAGATTACCAGCAAAGCTGATCACTTCATCACTAATGTCATTTTTTAGCAAAATTCTAACTGCTGGCATCAGCAAAACCAAATGGTTATATAAATTAGCGGGAAAATCTCTAACTAACTTCAACGCCACAAATCCAGTGTAAAGAAAAAATAATCTGAATTCTGTAGCTTTAAGTTTGATTTCCTTTAGCGACCTGGGTTTACGATTGAATTCGCAAGAGACATAAGGCTTCAATTTCATAAGTTGAGTTGATAAGTCATTTATGATCCAGGAGGGTTGACGCACATTAAGAAGCTTACTCACTACTCCTAAACACACAGTGCGCATATAGTCAAATACACATTGTGTAACCATATCAGTTAATGGTAAATTACTTGGCATGATGACTAGAGTCCAATTTGTTACGGAATGATGAATTCGTTTGAGATTGTCCATAACCTAGATATACGACCCGTCCATGATAATTGCCAATAATATCGCATAAATCGCAGGCGGAATATCCACCACATTGCTTTGTTTTACGAACGATCTAGCGGGATTATCCATGCAAATAAAATTCGTAAAGAGTTCTAATTCAGTTAATAAAGGTTTCAAAAAAACCTTTATAGGTGGTTTACCAGATTCACAGAAAATGGATATTACAAAAACTGTTTGAGGAACATGCGTAAATGAGCCAAGTATTGGCCAAAAAGAACACATAGAAGTTTTGAACAATGGCAGACCATCAATGTTTAAATCAATCTAAACGTAAATTGTTTTAGAATATTAAATTAAACTCTCTGTCTCTGGCCTATGAGATAGGCGAAGGCCAGCGTTTGCTGTGCCTTCCTGTGAAGCAGCTTTGCTGTGTCACAGGTAATTGTGATCCAACATGTCTTTCAACTGGAGACTTTTATTCACTAGATGCTTTGCATTCAGTGAATACACCCGCAAACTCCAATATAATTTCAGATCTTTTTAGCAAGCTCTCTTTTAATTACCACTGTTAGTATCTTTGGTTTGCCAAACCTGGAGAGGTTATATATATATA
>CABFPE010000399.1:716572-734868 GCA_900660155.1 Hofstenia miamia | reverse complement strand
CCCGCAAACTCCAATATAATTTCAGATCTTTTTAGCAAGCTCTCTTTTAATTACCACTGTTAGTATCTTTGGTTTGCCAAACCTGGAGAGGTGCAATATATATATATATATATATATATATATATAATTATAATTGCAGCCAACGTAGGGGCCCTCGATTTCAAAAGCCTTGGACTACGGCCTAAATGTGTCTCGGAAAGTGTATTTTTTACTGAAATTTCCCGCACAGTTTTATCCAGAGGTCTTTTCCAGCTATTTATATATCACAGCTTGCCTTGTGCTTGTAAAAATATTTACATCTTCGAAAATCTGACTGTTTTCGCTGACCGATTAAGGCGACCGCCGACTATTTCAGTTGATATATCAACAATGTCAAGTATAATAAATGAAATTAAACAAGTATATCGCAAATACATTATGAAACTCCTGTACATTAAATATTCTATTCATCAAAATCGGAACCAAACTCAATATCAAATATATTTCGTGACATTCTTAAATAACAGCAGAGTAGGTACGCAATTACAAAATTATAAATTGGCGACTATTTATGAAAGTGCTAATGCTAATTTATAATAAACACAAATATTTCTTATGGAACATAATTTTCAAAGCAGCTTAATTGGTAGTTTTGCTTAAAGCATATGTAAAATATGCTCGAATAATTGTTAACTGACGTGATATATGCCGCCAATTGCAAAAATGTATAATTGCAGCACGTCTAGAGGCCCTAGTTTTTAATAGCCGTCGCCCAAATTTGTCCCGCAAAGTGTATTTCTTGCTTGAATTTTCCACCAAATGTTTTGGACTCATTTTGTCTGAAATATAAGTACAACAGGCGAGCCAATTAATTTAAAAGCTAATAAATTTGCTAAAATTGATCAAGTGATATGTTAATTTATTTGCTCTGTTAGTCTGTCAGATTGAATTGCTAGAACCATAAATTATTTGAACATCGTGTGCTAGGTAGCACATATTGACAAGAAAGCTAAATATACACTTACATAACTATATCTACCAGAGCATAGTTGTATATTTTATCTCGGCGCCTTGCAACAATGTTATTTCGTACAATCAATGGGCCGACTTTTCAAATTAGACTGCAGCGCGACTCGCTGCCACTCTGGTTTGCATGTTACTGTAGTCAATGTCGAAGAAAATATTATTGTCATTGAAATTAACTGGATTCAAACCCACATCAAATATATTTCCCCAAACAGCATAAATGGAAAAAAATCAAATTTTTTCTGCAGCCATTCTACAATAAACGCGAAAGTAGTAAATAATTGTGTCAAACATATTTATACATAAAGTACTGTAAAGACAAATACTTTGACATTTGTTATTACGTAAATTATCTCAAAAATATAACTAATTAATAATTTTCTATGGCCACAGCGTATCTATATATAGTCATCTACATTGTTCGTATACTTTTTGTATAGCTGAGTGCAATATGAATGGAGTCGTAAAACCGACACGGGGAGGTGCAGCACATGTCAGGGAATGTGTTTGCATAAAACTACAGGTACATCCTCGATTATCCGTCCATCGATTATCCGAACCTCGATTATCCGAACACAACTAGTTTAAAGACAAGAAACAGACGTATATGTATGTTATGTACATTATAACGACACTGCGCCTTGCCTTTTCTTTGCACCTTACATACGACAAAGACTCGTGAGTATGGAACTTGAGCCGAAAGCGCTGCTGATTTTGGACAACTGCTATGCGCAACCAGAGGTTTCAGAACTCACTACTGCTGACGGTATGATCACATCCACATTTTTGCCGGCTAACGTGACGTCATTGATTCAACCAATGGATCAAGGAGTCCTAGAGGCCATGAAACGCATTTACAGAAAAGAACTTCTGCGCGATTTGATCAGCAAGAATCACGCCGAAATGATTCCGTTTCTAACGGGCTTAAATATGTTGGATGTCATCGAGCGCATTTCAATTGCATGGAATCGTGTTCACCAAGAAACAATACGGAAATCTTTGCGGAAGTTAGTCCCAATTCCGGAGGACAGTGATGAGGACATAAACCCAGCCTTGGCTGCTAATTCCGATCAGGAGCTCATCGATGGACTTAGTGAAGTAAACATTGATGCGACGAAAGAAGACATTGCTGACTGGTTTGATTTAGATGGTCGCGGTTACGAACATTTAAGCGAAAATGGAATCATTGAGTTCGTCTCAACTACAGAGGTTAACGAAACGGAAAGTGAAGATGATGAAGCGGTAAAAATTTGTCCCGTATCCCATGCCGCCGCATTGCAAGCATTTGACAAGTGTCTTACCTGGCTTCGCTACCAAAAGGAGTCCAATCACGTCAACACTGCAATGATCCTTCAGTTGCGGGAACTCGCCGCGGAAAAGCGTGAGTCTGCTCGAAAGCAATCGACTATTGATTCTTTTTTTGTTAAAAAATGGTGTACAACATGAAAATACATAAATAAAACTTCTCTCTGGACTCTTGCTTTCTTCCTGTGTTCAATTTCAACTTAAGGGCGGAATGGTTTTTGACTTCCTCGGTTATCCGAATTTTCGCCTTATCCGAACGTCCAAAAAAATTTTCAGTTCACCCTGTTCGGATAATCGAGGATGTACTGTACTTGCAATAAATTATAAATCCTATATTGGATTTAACAGATACGCTGTGGCCAATTTTATTCGCAAGAATTAAGGGCCATAGCGTATCGTATATTAATATATACGACGCCTTTATATATATATATATATATATATATATTAGGGAATAATTGTTAATATCTCAGTGAATAATGGTCTGATCGACTTCACACCTAGTTTATTAAATTGCAAATTAAAAATTATATCTAAAAAATCCTTTAAAGTTGTCTCAGACCTGGAATACTACGTTTTTATTTTTAATTTTCCATCAGTCACCTCATACATTTTTTAAGTGAAAGTTTCGAAAATAATCTCAATGAATAATGATCCGATCGACTTCGCACCTAGTTTATTCGATTGAAAATTAAAAATGACGCCTAGAAAAGTCATTTTAACTGGTAAACATGGCCTATTACGTTTTTATTTTGAAATTTCCTTTAGTAACCTACTATATGTATATATATATATATATAGTAGGTTACTATAGGAAATTTCAAAATAAAAACGTAATAAACCATGTATAATTGCAATAAGCATTGCATTCACACTCCAAAAAGCAAATAATTGGCTGAGACAAGTAAATTACACTGAATGCCCACTGCATTCCGTACTAAACAAGCAAGCCTTCCTTTGGCTAACAAACATGCATTCCCACTGCATTAAATCCACTGCAACTAAACATTCCTTTGGCTGACAGTAAAATAACTCGAGCTATTAAAAGTATGTTAGCAAACTCTACAATGTTTTAGAAATTTTCCTAGTCTTATGACGGAGCTTTTCCCTAATGCTCTCTGGCACATTACATCTTCTACAGGACTGACTAATTTCACTTGTACCAATTGCAGCATTCTTCTGCCTAAAGTCCTCTTCAAAGTGACTATAGCATGCATTGAAATATGGAAGTAAATTTTTGCCGTTTTTAGCTTTCCTTGTAATGCTTCATGGTTATCAAGAAGAACCCTGAAATTGTTTGAAAATTTTTAGAATGTTGGCTTCTTAAAATTGCTGGGCATGTTTGCTAAACACAAATTGTCTTCAAACCTTGAATGACTTCCTCCAAGACTGTATCATGCTGTTTATTATGATGTATTTTGCTCACAATACAATAGTAGCATTATTTGCAATACTTAAATACTTTCCGCTTATCAGAGAATGGAATGCAGTACTTAAATACTTTTCGCTTATCTGAGAATGGATAAATTAGTTAAAATCCGTCTCTTTACTGTATCAGCAAAATGTAACTTCATGTGGCGGGACACTGAAGCAACTTCTTCGCTATTGAAGGCACATATTCCAGCATGCATTTCGTGCCTAGGTTTTGCAGGAATCGACCTACAAAATCAAATTTGCTATATTTCATTGTTAAAAAACAATTACTCTTCAGAGCTTGATTATTTCCAAAAATTGGTCATGCATTGTTGTTATTGCCTCCTCTGTAGGTTGGGCAGGCATCGATCTACAAAATCAAAATAGCTCTTTTTTAATGTTAAAAAATCATATCTCTTTAGAGCTTGAGAGTACCACTTCATTTGAAAGACTTTGTGGTAAATAATCAAATCTTTTCCCTGCATAGAGGGTTCAAAATTGCTGTGTCTCAATAGCTTAAGAAAATATTAATTAAAGCAATCTAAACTGCTCCTACAGTTTTGCTTGGGAAGGCTGTAGCTCAGAGCAATTTAGCTGCTCAGATAGTGGTGTTTTCATAATAATATCCGGGGAATAATTATATGTACTAAACATTTGCATTAGATATAATAGTTGCATTAAGACTAGTTACTAGTTGAGGAGGGTGTTTCTCTTCACCATGAATTTTCACTAGTAACTCTACTAGATCGGCTGATACAGACACTCGATAACATTTGCAACTTATAAATATCTGACCATGCAAAAATTGTAAATTGTAATATCATTAACAGCTAGATTATTGCTTTAAATATTCATTAGGCAACGCACTTCCACTAATGCTTACTTCATTGAGCTTTGAATGTTATCCCTGAAAGATCATTGCTTACTTCATTAGTTTTCCTGCATTTCAGTACAGATTCTGGCCTAAACACCGAATCACAGCAGGCTTTATTGCTGTTTACCTTCTATTCAGCTTAGAATTTGGTTGCAAAATACTGCTGCACTACAAGCATTTAAGCTTTGAAAAATCTCTCCCTGCTCGTATTTTCTTATTTCATTGCTGCAACCCTTCTATTCAGCATTGAATTTAACTTCAGAATACTGCTGCACAAGTAACAATTAAGCTTTCAAATGGCTATCCCTGCAAAAAATTGCTTGTTTCATTGCTGCAACCCTTCTATTCAGCATTTAATTCAACATAGAAATACTGCTCTACTATAAGCAATTAAACTTAGAAAAAGCTATCCCTGCAAGTAATGGCTTTTATTGCCAATATTGTTAAATATTTCAATAAAAAATAAAAAAAGATTTTTCAAAAAATTTTTGTAAAGGTCTGACCTCTATATAACCAGATTTTTTCTCGAACCGAGAATTAGGATAATTCCCTAAAATTACTAAATTTTATGTTTGGGACAGCAAAAATGTGCCTAAAATGTTTTTATTTTTTACTAAATTTAATCATTTATATCTCAGTCAATGGTTGTATCGACTTCAAACCACTTCCAATTGAGTGGAAATTAAATTTTACACCTAGATACATTAATATTTTCAATATTAGTTTGTTTTATCAAATTTTAATGTCTTGACAACTTTTCTGTTAAAACATGTAATTGTAAATTCAAACAATGAATTAAAGAACTTTGGTCTCACCTTGACAGTTATGCTTTGCATCACCATTCTGAAGTAGAAAAAATTAAAATAAATTATTAACCGCACTACAATGACAGTAAACTCTGTTTTTACCACATAATTGAAGGACACTCTCTAGTACTAACATTTCAAAGTTCAAATTTTAAATTTTAAATTTGAAACACCACTATCTACAGAATCATAGAAAATCTTTATGGAATTCCATAATGTTGTGAACTACACTTCCAATTTGTAATTTAGAATCATTAGGGAAGTGTTGATCTTAAATGCTCTTCTTTTACATTAGCTAAATGGTAAAATTTTGTAAGGAACTGAACAGACTTTGCAAAAAACTGAATGTCTCAATTTTAGTAGCCTTGTTACTGCTATTGAACTCTTGCAAATATTTTTTAATTCATACATTTCCTTCCAGCGCAGTTAAAGACAAACCTTGTCATTTGTTGAATTTTCAACTTTTTCTAGAAGCTTATAACATTCAATGCAACTGCTACTTGAAGTTGTATTTATGTTGATTTTGGTAATTGGTAAATTACAATACTCGACTATACTTGCTTGGTATTTATTGATAACTTCCAATCTTTGGTCTGCAATTGTTTCATATTCCATATCATCAATATTTACTGTAAAAGCATTTCAAATGTATTTTAACGCATAACTGTTAACTAACTCAAAATTGGCAGTTGTTTTTATTGTCCTATTTGAGGGAAAATGGTTTGTTAGGTGATAAAAATCCTCTACTGTGTTAATTCTGAATGACTTGGAAAGTAGTCATGCCCAAATGTTATATTTGAAACAACATAGTTTGTAATTTATACATTTCTGTTATATATTGTTTTTTATATTTTTAGTATTAATTTTTTAAACAATAATTCCATACTAAATTGAAACTTTTACAGGGGTTGAAACATATTAAATTAAATTTGTATTTTATTAGCAATTAACCTCTTAACATACACACTCTTTTCAAATTCCATGCAAAAAAAATCATATTATTTTATTATTGATTTTGTATCTGTATATAAGGAAGGATAATTACACAAATTGCTTTGGATCAATTGTTTTATTATTGAGCAACTGGCATCTCAATTTTAATTCATATTTTATCCCAAATTTATATATGAATGTGTCTAAATGAAACAAAAATTCAGTGAAACCAGTGATTCTACTTCTACTTACCCTATTTTTAAACAAAATATGAAACCCATCAAATGTCCTAACAAAGAAATTGCAAGTATTTTTAATTGTATAACATTAACCTCTTTCATGTTATGAAAACAATGTTATAATAAAAATATTTTTTTCATGTGTAGAGAGATGACAAAAAATATTGAAAGGCATTCACCAAACAATGAGGGAGAATTTTCAAAAATATATAAGAGAATTTCCAAAAAGGATCTCAGAGATGCTCAAAAAAATATCCTCAAATGGTTTCTAAAAATATATTTATCAAAAATACATAGAAAGACCATTTCCAAAGGAGGTATAAAGGATTCTCAAAAAAATATTCTCCAATTTCCAAAGAAATTTGTATCTCTACTACAACATAAAATGGATAAAAACAATATAAATACACAAGGCATAGAACAGAAAAGTTTTATTAATTTATTTTGAAAAATGTGTGCTAAATGATTGTAAGGGAAAAGAGGCCTCTATTACATTTGATCTCAATTTAATAGATAGTAAACAAAGATAGAAATTTTATTTTTAGAATGGTATAGTCCCTCAAAACTTAGATAATAAAGATATGTATAAATTTGCAATATATGCAATTTTAAAAACAACTAATGAAAAGCTATCTTATGAAATAATTCACAAGTTTAGTTTTAAAATTATAAATTATATAAAAAAAGATGTCAGATAACATAAAATGGGAAACTTATTAATGTCAATTTTTGATCATTCAGACATTAAAAGTAGTGGAAACAATGAATGTGTTTTAAATTATATTTCGGAGCAAGTTAGAAATTCAACAGTTTTTAGAAATATGCTAAAGAAGCATTAAAACAAGAATTGTATTAATTTGTACAGGATGCTCCAATGATAAGTGCAGAAGAGATAATAAAGGGTTTGGACGCTTATCATAAACGGATAGGCATCCATGCTTTTGATCCATTGCATAGAAAATATATTTCTTACACAAATAATCGTCCAGATATTACATTAGTATACATTGTGAAAGATATATTTATATTTATTTGTAATTTCAGACAATGATTTAAAAGTAACAGTGTCAAAAGCTAATCATAGTGGAGTTTTTATCCCAATTAGCTTTCCTATTGTTCAACTTGTATACATAACAAATGCCTCAAAATATCTGGATAGCGGCATCTAGTTTAACCTGTTCTTATTTGAGATCCAACTTTATAGGGAACAATGTTTATTTCACATATGACGTGACTACAATCAGCCTGATATATTTGTATTGCATTATTATCAGGACTGGCTGAACTCATTGTTTTTGCACACTGCTTTGATCATCTACATATATTTAGTTAGATGTACTTATTTAAATATAGGGCTATTTGTATATAGTATCAATAATAATCTAATGCTGGGCAGTTGTGAAGCTCCATTTACTTTAAAATATAACAAAGACTATCAACACATATAATTGATAAAGGTAGCATCACATAAGGTAACTCTAAGGAACAACAGAATATTCATTCACTGAGTCAGCACCATGACCCGCCAACCATTGTTACTATCTTCACCATCTGCTGATTGCTCCTCAGCTGCATTGGCTCCACTTCAGGCAGAAGCCCTGAAAAGCTATTTGCGTTTTTATTATACAGTTTAATTAGGTTGATTTAGTGCCATAATGGATGAAGCACTTGTTGACAAGAACCTTAATGTGTGTTCAGATGAGCAAATTTTGACGTGCATCTTTTGATGAAAGTGTGTTCTGATGTATGCTTTTTTGATGCATCTGTTTTCCTATCACTGGGAAGATTATAATCAACACCTCAATTACTGATTCAAACATTAAAATCAAAAACAAATTTGATTGAATGTTTAATTCAATAGATATTGTTATATAATACTGTCAAGACTAAGTAGTTAATTGCTGATTGTTCAAATAAACAGAATTACTTGTTTAGAGTTTTCTTGTAATGTTACAATTGAACACTAATTAAATTTCAAAACATGCAGGAATTCTGGTTTATAAGTGATTTCAAATGCATGTAAAATATATTGAAAACTTGGTAGCAAAACTTGTGAAAACCCATTGAAAGGAATAACTGCTTTTATTAAAAAAATAGAATTTTGCTACTCTTAGCAATCCAAACTCTCCTCTAAATGTAACTCAAAATACTTCCAAGAATTTATCTTCTAAGAGGTCTAATAACAAGGTCCAGCAAAGCACATGCTATGAATATTCTGACCCTCAGAAAAATACATGGAACTATTCAGTCCATAATAAACAACATCAGAAACATAGGTCACCTAATAAAAAAGACAATTTGCAGTTTAAACAGAAGGATGATAATCAAACATTCCAAGTGCTAAACTACTCTAAGAACTCTCAAAATAGTTATGATGATGGTCATCACTACAGACATGCAGTGTCTTATTGTTTTGAATCAAGTTGTTCTCCAAAAAGCCAAATTCACAATCCTAAACTCATGATGCCATTCATGCCACCACCCCTGTACATCCAATGATGCCGTTTTTGATGCAGCTGCAATAGTGCAATCAACCATCTGAAAATGAGCCAATAACGATATCAAGGAATCCTGGATGAGGTATTTGTAAAGTACACATGGGTGGACATGAACTGGAAGTCAATGTGGATGGCAATGAGATGTCTTCTGCTTCTGCTGAATTATTAATATATCTACAGAAATAAAGATCAATCAATGGTCACTGCTTAATGTTTGTTTGCCATACAAATTCAAAAAGATTAAATTCTGCATGGATGATTCTTGTGATGTAAAATTTGGATTGAGTGACTATGTGTCCATGTTTCAAGTTAGATACCACTGCTATTACTTAGACAGAAACATCATCAATGTTATTAAAACGACACCTAATTGGAATGACTGATTTCAATAATATTTGGAGTTTCCAAAAAACGAGTAATGACCTAATCCTGTGACCACGTCAAAAGTTATGGCTACTTTTAGATAGTGAAATATGATATTAGTGAAGAATCATTTTTTTGGTAAATTTTGAACACTAATAGCACTTTTGTTTTGACAGTATGATGTCATTACTTAGGCCATTAAAAATATTCGCAATTTTTCCTAGCCTTGTTGTCAAAAGGTCAAATAATAAAAAAGTATCTTCCCCTATTCTTCAGAAAAAAGAACTTTTTATTCTGGTGTCATAAGTCAAATGTCATGATATTATCCACCATTATTGAGGTCACTATTTTTAATCCTTAGGAGTAGTGTACTAAGAGCAGAGGAGAAGTCACAAACTGACCTTTTGTCCTCTGCTGATTCACTGATATTGGAGGGTGGTTTTAATGACTCACCTACTTGACAAATGTTGATTGACAGCTTGCTAATGGATTTTCAGTGACGTCACATACTTGATATTTTTAAGTGTATCGACTAATGGATTTTCATTTTGTGATTCATGCCAGTTTTTTAATTGATTTTTCGTGGTGATTCATTTACATGTTGGGGCCAACAATTTAGTTTACACTATTTTGATATAATGATTAATTTCATTGTTTGTTAATATACATGGGTATATCACACGTTACACTCACTTGCATACATTACATCGCATTTGTGATTATGTATGTATTGTTGGCTAATTTTACAACACTTTGTTGGATACACGCATAATATTACAGACTAATTTTCCATTACATGTAAAGACTACACAATGCAATGACAAACCACGCTTATCATCTTTTCCATAATTTTAAAAAGCTTACACGTACAATGCTTATCTCGTTTTTTGGGAATTTTTTCAAAAATCACTTTTGTTTTAAAATTCCATGCAATTAATTCATTTTTTGCAAATCAGGGAATAATATTTGCTATGTACTACACAATCCAATTGATTAACCATTGCTACATACAATGTTTATTTCAAATACTTTGATATTTCATTGTAAAAACTTCCATATATTTAATTCATTTTTCACAAAACAGGGAAAGTATTCGCTATACTTAAAGGCGTAATACATAATAAAACCAACCTACATTTTTGGAAAGAGTAAAACATGGGTTATGTATAAAACTGAAATTTGCTACCTAAAATTATGCATGCAATGTTATTAATATAATTTATACACATACACACATTAAATATACAGAATTATTATATATTAGTTTTTACACAGTGAACTTTTCTTTACACTTCTTTTTTGGTTTATTTGATTTTTTTGGGTTGTATACATTTGGTGACTGATTCATCTTTTATTGACTTTTCCACATTGTTCACTTTTTGTACGTGTTTATAGATTGATACACATTCATCGACTTTTCCATGTTTTTTCACTCTTACTTGCTTTTTATAATGTTATATGGCTGCATACACTGTGTATGGATTTTCCGAATTTCACTGCTTTTATCAACTTTTCCAAATTGTTCAACTTCATTTAATTTATAGGCCTTTTTATGTNCTTTTCTTTACACTTCTTTTTTGGTTTATTTGATTTTTTTGGGTTGTATACATTTGGTGACTGATTCATCTTTTATTGACTTTTCCACATTGTTCACTTTTTGTACGTGTTTATAGATTGATACACATTCATCGACTTTTCCATGTTTTTTCACTCTTACTTGCTTTTTATAATGTTATATGGCTGCATACACTGTGTATGGATTTTCCGAATTTCACTGCTTTTATCAACTTTTCCAAATTGTTCAACTTCATTTAATTTATAGGCCTTTTTATGTGATTGTATGTGTCACATGGTGTTCCACTTTTCAATTGTTTTGTATCGCCAAATTCTCACAATTCCATGATATGCACCGCTCTTGTTCTAAATGTATAAACTTGAAAATGCGTATAGTGGGAGACACGTTAAATTCAATAGCAAAACGTCTACAATCAATTTAAGTTCGTAATTCGCAATATTAGTTAAAAAAATATTATGTCAAAATAATTCTAGTAAGTCAATTGTAGCAATGAAACAAAAGCAACTAACTAAAAACTATTATATACAAATATTTCCATTCAACCTGTTGCAAGTTAAACAAAAGTGATTAAAAACAATTTAAGTATTAATAATTCAACATCCGTACTTTAGTTTTAATCAAAATATGTGTACGTAGGAAAAACAAAAACCTAAATGTAAATAGATTCGTAAACCAAAAATGTAAATAACCAGATAAACCATCAATGTGAAAATTCGCTATACGCTGGGAAATAAATTATTTCAGCAAAAGAATAAAACAATAAATTTAAATTACATACTGAGTTCTTTTGTAGAGTCGTAATATGGAAATGGTTCACTTCAACATTGAAAACTGTCTTCAAAACATCGAGTCATTTTATTCAACCACATGACGTTAAATTGGAACAAAGGGAATGGCGGAGTGATATAAACTTTTTGACAACAACACGTCAACTTAAAAATAATTTTTCTTTTCCATTATTTTGTTATAATATTTTTGGTAAATTTTGTTTTTTTAAGCAAACAATTTTATTTTATAAACTCAATTTTTTATTTCATAGATTAGTTCTGACATTTGACCAAAATCACCTACTTGTAAAAAATATCAAACACAATCTTCTTTTTTAATAATCTAAATTAAGCATAAATTTTTGTACTTATAAAATATATTACATCATGAACAAAATTGGTTTTCAAAACTTTTTGTTGAAAACTCCTGTTTCAATTAGTCTCTTGAGGAAGATGTCAACCACATGCCTATCAGGAGTTAAAAAGGCTCTCTTTTTATGAGGAACATTTGATTCCAGTGTTAATGTGCTGAAATGCATTTCATCAAGAGAGTTCATGTCCTAAAAATACATATTAAAATTTTGAAATTTAATAATTTATTCCATGTGACTTCGAACTTTCTTTTACTTTCTCACATAAATTGCAATCAACTTCCAATTGTTTTGTAGAAGGACCAGGTATTTCTAAGAAATTTGTATGTTCATAACAATAGGTGATTTTTTTAAATAAATAACTAAAAAAGTTTAAATACAATAATTTATACATTCTGATTCTATAGGTGCACTTATAATATCTGAAATATTGTCATAAAGTTCTGATTTACAATTAACAGATGGACCAGGTATATCAGGTGAATTATGCAATATATTAATATCATCATTAGAGACAAGGAACTTGCCTAAATTTTATAGGTATTAAGCAATAAAATTATTTAAAAACCCTTTATCATGTATCATACTGAGTTCGAATTTCATTAACATTGCTTAATTTAATGTTGCAATATTTCAAAAGAGCTCTTTGAGGACAATTTAATAGTTTTATTTACTTGTAAATAGGTGATTTTTGGGATCTTCTCCTTCTATGCAATACATCACGCTATCATCGATATATGCTGGGAATTTAATTCTAACTGTTTCAAAGATAACATATTTTGAAGTCTTTCAAAGGCAAAACATCATAAAAGTCCTCAATGGTTAATGAAAAGAAACTTTCTACTTGAAAAGGGTTTAGCATATATATTACAGTAAAGATTATTTCATTTGCTTTCCCATAACATCCATTATATATTTTCTTGTTTTTCTTATTCTTCATTTGCTCTGAAAATAGGAATTTCAAATCTTTGAAAAAATTAAGAATTAATTGTTTCTTGGACATAGTCTGAATTCTCAATTGCATTATTTTACAGCACTTACAGCTATAGCCAAAATAATAGAACACCTATTAATTTTTTGGAAATTTAAATCCTATTTGCTATTAATAGCATATAAGTAAGTGCATTAAGCTATACTATTTAAATGAATTTTTTGCATCAGTGTTCTTACTTGTCAAAAGGCATTACATTGATTGCAAATCATTTATTCTAGCCAAATAATCAAAAGTTTTATTAATTGTTTGATTTCTAGACTAATGTAAATACGGTTTACTTTTGTGAAGAACGGGTAGAAACTGTGACCTTAGCATATTTAAATGCTATTTTTTTGGGTGAAACATGATTGCTTGGTGAAGAATAGCAAATAGAAATTGTTATTTTTCGTTTTTTTCCCATAACTTTTATTTTTCACAGGATTATATTTTGACCTCCACATTTATGGATCAGTTATTGTTGATATTTCTTATCCTGTGGTGAAAAGGCTATTCTTCACCAAATTTATCTTTTTTCAATTTTCAATATTCAGGTTTAGTGTTTTAATTGATTTTTAGGGATTTTTTTCGCCATAGCTATTGCTTTTAGGTGAATGTATGAATCTTTCATTCAAACAGATGACGAATCTTTATCCTCCATTAAAATTTAATGGTTGTGTTTCTTACACCATCGGATCTTTATTTTTTTTTGGTTTTTATTTTTTTAAAGAACTAACAATCACAAAATAAATTTACAAATTTGCTAATTATTTTTCCAGTTGCTTAACTTTATCAACTGTTTGCTTTTGTGTAAATTTCAGCAGTAGCTTCTTTGCAGGGAAATCTTCTTCATTCTTTTTCTAAATTTGATTTAATTTTTTGTAAATGTAAAATAGGTTATATTACATTATAAACAATAATTGGCAATCAACTTCTTTTTCTCAAATATTCCATTTTTAATCAATTGAGTTAGGAAAAAATCAAGTTCTTTTTTTCAAATGATAAGAAGGCTCTACCGCCATTGTGCTTACATTAATTTGAAGTAGGTGTTTTCAAAAACTTTTCATTAAAGATCTCATTTCTGAAAAATATATAGTAAACTAAAATACAAAAATTCATACCATCTGATGCAGATTTTTCATGAATAATTTCAGATAGGTTGTGGTCTAGATCAGTCTTGTTAACATAAAGAGGACCAGGTACATCAATTAAATATACAACTTAAATAAGAACTCAAAAAAATTATATACTTTCTACTTGAGAATCATTCATATTATCCATAATCCATAATTAAAATTAAAATTTAATAATTTATGCCATCTGATGGAGAAGTTTTATGAATAATTTCAGATATGTTATCGTCTAGATCTAGATCAGTTGTGTTAACAAAAGAAAGGACAGGAACATCAACAAAATACAAAAATTCAAAAAGAATTTTAAAAATTAAAAATTTTATCTTTGAAAAGCATCCTGCTCATTGATAATATCAATATCTTTATCAGAGTTTGAGGATTTACCAAAATAATAAATATATATATATATATATATATATATATATANTCAACAAACTTTCCTTGCAGAATTTGTGATATACATGTATATCACATTTTGATTCTACATAATGTTCTAGAAATGAATTTCATAACTGAAAATTAAAATCATTGAATTAGATTTGGATTCTACATAGATTAAAAAAATGTTAAATCTTATGATCCCTTAAGTGAAACATCTAGATATTTATTAATAAATGAATATGTCAGACAATAAATCAAATTGATATTATCCTGTTTTGTTATAAAGAAATGAAAAAATATATTCTATGACAAAAAACTGCGAAAAAATCAGTTACCCATGGAATTTAAAAATCAATTACGAATATTTCTGCTAAAAAACATAAGAAGGTATTCAGAATTAGCGGTATAATTTTTTTTCTGAATGTTTTTTTCAATTTTTTTTTACACAAATTGGACTTTCGAGTTGTTTTTTAAACAAAATATTTACTTCTGCCTGCAAATGAGTCCAATGGTTGAATAATTTATATGTAAACTAAATTAGTACTAATAATTCCGTTACAACTATAAAATCATTCCGTTACTATTATTTGCTTGTCCATTGTAGAAAGATAGTCCAACTATACATAAAGAAATTTATGAAATAGAATAAGCATCATTTTCATCTAAAAAATTCCACATATATATATACCGTCAACCGGGGTTACTTGAGCCACTTTTTTAAATATCGACCTACAGATTACTCTGTAATTTTTGTTTTTCTCTTATTCCGATTTTACAAATTGGTTTTAAACTTCAAATGTACTGTCTATAAAAGGATTATTGATTTATTTATCACACTGGTTTCCCTTAAACACGTTTTTTTTTAAAAAACTGAGGTGGCTCAAGTAGCCCCGCTTTGGGGTTACTTGAGCCATCATGCCTTAAAAATGTTTTTTTTTAAAAAACTGAGGTGGCTCAAGTAGCCCCGCTTTGGGGGTTACTTGAGCCATCATGCAAGCTAGTACCGGTAAGTAAATGTATTTTACTTTATGTTTAAGCGTCTGAAACAACTTGTACATGATCACTTAGTTGTTAAATGAAAACAAATGTATTGCAAATAGTATAGAATTCATCAAAAACTCCAAAAAAAACTCCAAATTGCATACTGCTTGAAGGCCTACATGACTCAAAAAATTCCAAATTACATACTGCTTGTAGGCCTACATGATTATTCTGTCTATTAAATGAAAACAAATGCATAAACAATGGCATAACAATGCATAAAAATGCATAACAAATGCATAACAAGGACATAAAATTGCTCATAAAAAATACGTTTTCCTAACATCAGGAATAAGACTTCGGAGAGATTTCAAACATCCGTTGGAAGTTAGTGGTTTTTGTGAAACATGAAATCAATTTCGCGACATGTCTGAGGACTAATGGTAAAATAGCGATCGGAAGGCACAGGGATTCCAGTATCGATTAATTTTGCGACAATTGAATCAAGGTCAATCCAAAGAGTGTCTTCAACTGTTGGCCATCGAAACTTCGTGTTTGGCCCTTTGGAATGTAAAAAGTTCACGCAAACACAGTCATCCTGCACGGTTTCTTCTACGACCGCGACGTACCATTCGTCATCATAATGAACTGCAACCCAGTCGCCATACTTCAGAGATTGTAGCGTTTCCACACCTTCGATGTTTCGGTTCTCTTTTTGTCCTAAAATGTTGAATGTCTAATGTACATTTATATCATATTACTCTATATTATATTTTGTAAAGAAATTTACCTGAATGTCCTAGTTCTCGCACGTCCGATTCCGAGTCGTTACCTTCTAATTCGCTTTCTTGTTCTTCAGATACAGAGTCATCGTCTGATTCGTTTTCCGACACTGATGATCTGAAAATGATTCATTGCTACAAAATTCTAGTAACCCAACAGCAGAACATTACCATTAATGAAATGTTTGGAATTGAATTTACCTGTTTATTTGCCTCGATGTACAAGGATGCATATTTTCATCATCACTTGAAGATTGTTGTAGACAAATGCTTTTGCCAGGTTCAACTTCCAGTTTCTTCCACTTCATTGCCGGACGCCGTGACTTCTTATCATATCGGATTTCCTTCAAAATTGATACGACGGAATCTGTCATGGCTGATGAATCCAGATTTCTTTCAGATCGATTATTCTCGTCTTTTCTGTAGTCAGGTAATTTTCTCAGAATTTCATCTGGATTCAGTGGTACGATGCCGCATGTTTTGAATCCACTTTTAATGTTTTGGACACTAGTCATATGCACTTTTTCCATAAGTTCGCGTAAGAGTGCCGGAAACGCCTCCTTTGCTAATGTTGTCGCTTTGCGATTCTGTCGTTTGTGTTGGTCAAGTATTCCTCTCCAGACCCTCTTCATTGGACCGAAGAATGATACGTCTAGGGGCTGGCAAAGGTGGGTCGAGTTAGGCGGCAAACAAACGAATTTGATATCATTGTCCCTTGCCATTTTCAAAACATCTGGGCAGAAGTGGGTTGATAAGTTGTCTCCTATAAGAAGTTTCGTTCCATCGAGTTTCTTTGCGAATGGTAAAAATATGGTTTTGAACCAGTCAAAAAAATGAGGACCTTCAAACCAACCCGACTTTGACCTGTTGAACCTTGCTCCTTTTGGCCCTCCTGAGCACCAAGTTGACCACAAATGTTCCGCCTTATAGACAATGTATGGGGCCAGCACTTTACCATCAGCGGACACGCAAAACATAACCGATATTGATGATTTTGTGTTATTTTGCACTCGATCTACGTATTTTGTTCCACGCTTAGCCAGAACTTTCTTTCTTCCGGGATCATCACTTAGATTGGTTTCATCATAGTTGAAAATATGGGATGAGGCAGGATTTTCTTAAGATGAAGATAGATTATCTGCAGCACTATTTTAGATTTGGGGGCCGACAAAGTAAAGCATACGAAGGGATTATATTACAGTGAAGTAAACATTTAATTATTTCGATGTTTACTCTTGACTCTCATTGGATGGGCAATTATTAGCGTAATTAGGTGCAGTGACTCATACAGTTTCAAAACATGTGCTGTATTTATTGTTGACATTCACGTACATCAAAATGGTAAAGAAATGCTGTGTCCCCCTCTGTACATCAGGATACGCTACAGGTGAATATTGCACAATGTTTGCTTTCCCCAAAAAAGACGACGTACTTCTTGAAAAATGGAAAAGACAAATTAGGAGAGCAAATTTAATAATTTCAAAGAATACTGTAATTTGCGAAAAGCATTTTGAAAGTCACTTAACACGGGTAACCAAAAAAGGTGTTAAAAAGCTGAATTTCTCTCTCAAGCCAGTACCGACCATTTTTACCTACAACAAAAGTATCTGTGAGAGCAGCATTAAAATTAGTTCTCGAAAATCTCCAACACCAAGAGGACTATTTCCTGATGAAATGTCTAAATTTCAAAAAATGGACTGTCTATCTTTTGAAAGTATTACAGAAAAAGATTTACCTACTAAANAGCAAATTTAATAATTCCAAAGAATACTGTAATTTGCGAAAAGCATTTTGAAAGTCACTTAACACGGGTAACCAAAAAAGGTGTTAAAAAGCTGAATTTCTCTCTCAAGCCAGTACCGACCATTTTTACCTACAACAAAAGGATTATGCCTACGT
>CABFPE010000399.1:696807-713341 GCA_900660155.1 Hofstenia miamia | reverse complement strand
ATTCAATACAAAAACCTAGATATGTTTTCATCTATACCATCACTGAAAATAAAATTAATAATCAAGGCACAGATGAATTTGATTTTGATACCTTTAATTCTACTGAAATTTCTTCATGTCAGTTAGAATTAGGAAACGATAATTTTTATCCACAGGTAGAGATTCATCCAACTAGTGAATTTCCAAGATTATATACAGAATTTGTTAGATATAATGACGGTGTCAATGACTTTTCAACAGGTACATTTATCAAGCCTTCTGATTTTAAGGAGAAATATGGAATAATTGTATTTGATTTATCTAAACAAAAAGATACATCTCGAAATGCTATCAATGAAATTAGATTTCGATATACTTTACAAGGTGCTCCTGCAGATCCATTTAAATTCTATGCGTTGATTATGTATGAACAAGACATATCTGTAAATACAACATCCAATCGAACTACTTTAACATTTTAAGGAAAATAATTTTGGAAAAATATTTTCTTTTTTCTTTAATGTAATGCTAAAATTTTTAATGAGACCTGTACCTGTCGACCTGACGTGAAACAGACATTGATTCACAATATTTAAAGATTTAATTCTCTCTTTAACCAAATTGTGATTAACTTTATTCATTCTTGATATTTTTATATAGACCTCTAGAGGTTTTCTAAAAAATGCAAAAAATTGCTCGAAAACATATTGGTACATAGTTAAAAAGGGGGTATAATTGAATAATTATTTATACGGGTATTGGCCGTAGTTTTTTTGACCAATGGCTGCCAAATCCAGAATTTCTAAAAAACGCCTTTTTCTTATCAAAATCAATAGAAAAGAGTAAAAAGTTATTGAAAACTGATCATTTTGAGAAAGCTGCATATATACAACCCTGCCTTTCTTTACTACTCATGTTGCATGTAGATATCATAGTATTTTCTAGCTCCATGGAAATGCTTGCCAGGTACATACTTACACTTATATACAGGTACATATTTAGAAAGAAAAATATGATAGTTTGATGGTATTCATTCAATTGACTACAAAAATGGTACATGTGCGATATTTCAATGATCCATATAATTTGCAAGAAACACTGTTGCAGATTGCACAATGAAGTGTATGCTTGCTACCATCATCCTCATTTTGGAGCATTATCTTCCATATTTGAAGAGCGACATATGTTGAAGAGATCCAGTGCCAACATGGTTTCTCTCGGCATCCGGAGCTGAACTCCTTTCTGCATCAATGATAAACAGTGATCTGTAAGTGAATCAATGCAATCAACTCAGGGCGATAAATGTCTTGAAATTGTTTCATTTTCCTCTCAAAAAATTAGTGAACTGGTGAAAGTCTATGCTGTTGCCTGTTCTGAAAAATCGTCGTTGTTGTTATCAATATCAGCT
Source organism: Hofstenia miamia (assembly GCA_900660155.1). Lineage (NCBI taxonomy): Eukaryota > Metazoa > Xenacoelomorpha > Acoela > Hofsteniidae > Hofstenia > Hofstenia miamia. Next base: position 711,954 of record CABFPE010000399.1, on the reverse strand, counting down.
AATAGTTCATTGTCCAACTGCACAGAATCACTATCATTGTCCTTGTTTTCTTGGGCATCATCGTCATGGTCCTCTAAAGTAATATCAAGAACTCTGTCAACAAGAATGCTTTGTCGCCACACTGCCATAGCAAGTGATACATAAGCAATGAACAATTATCGTAATGAGAAGCACTGCCTTAACTAATTTAACACTCCTTTTCAGCATCATGCTGTAACTAAAGTCACTGACCACCGAGAAATGTCTCATGATCGCGATTTTTATGTCATTGCTGTAGCTGACTATGTATGTGTTATAGGAATGAATATCTTAGTCAGCGGGATTCTGTGATGCGCATGGAAATTTCGAGTAACATGAGCTTGCTCTTTTCTTGCATTAACTAACGAATTAATCATAAATACTACATTGATCGATTCTGACCCATCAGCGTATTTTGAGTAGTCGCAAGCGATTACCAATTAAATATGTGGACGAAGAAAATTATTTTCTCATTTTTAGGTCAGAAAAACTATTAGTGTAAAAGGAGCTTAAGTGTGACTTTAAAATACAACGTTTAAAAGCATGAAATGTAAATATTTAGACATAAGTGACCCACTGGCGTAGCTTAACGGTTAAAAATTATCGTGTGCGTCGATTAAAATTGCTAATGACTACGGAATTTTTTTATTGCTTTGACCAATACAAACGAGCGAATGACTAAATAATTGAACACGACATCTTATATAATAGAACAATTTGTAGCGTAGCAGATGCTGTAGGTAAAAAAATACGTCACATCTCTAATTTTTTCAGGTGGTTCGACGTGCGATTCTACCAAAATGTGACAGATCACGAGTCACCAATTACATCAGGGTTGGTAACGATTGTATTGCAATGTTATTGGAGCCAAAAATAAATTATTGTAGTACTGGCTTGTGCCAAAATAAATAATTGCATTATAAAATTTACAAAAATAAATTATTGCAATTATTGGCTCAGATTGACCACCCTCAAATTTCCAAAACTAGTTTTGCATCCCAAATGGTTTCTTTGAACTTCAGGAACATGATTGCTTCAATGTTCATCAGAGTTTGTCGGTTTCTCTCCGAAGTGTGCAAACAGGGCTCTCTGATTGTCGCCATAACAGGCACTATCAATTAGCGTCCTAATCTACCACCGCACCGCTGTAGAGCAGACTGGCCAATTATTGCAACAGTCATTGCAAACCTGAAATAAATAATTGCAATATAGGAAAAGCAAAAATAAATTATTGCAATGTTTTGGTGTCTGAAATAAATTATTGCAGTATAATTATTGCAATTTTTTTTGCAATAAATTATTGTAACATCCCTGAAATATATAGTCTAACCGTAGACTTAGAAAGCTTTGCTATATATAATATACGTTACATATGTTTATCGTAGTATCAATTAGATAACTTGTATATTTTCACATTTGCTAATTTAAGGTCAAGTAAATATAAATCGCAATGGAATGTAAGATAAAACGGTGCCTTTATTCATTGGTTTTATTGTTATGTTAATCAAAATACTAGTGAGATTTAGAGTTTTTCTATAGTGTTATATTTTTGTTTAGGTGCGTATAGTTATTGTTAGCATTACTTCCCAAACATCCTTAGCGCTTTTGTGTCCTGAAGATCTCGCGGTGGACAATATATCGGCATCGTGTAGTGCGTGGTCATCTTGCTTATCAGTAGTAGAAAGTCATCAGCATGAGCTTCCTCTGCATGTGCTTGCAGCAACTGTAATGGTAACTGAAAGTAGATGCTGCTACAATTTTGGAACTTCCTCGGATTTGAAAAAACTTACCGCCGAGCTTTTGGAAATGAGACTTGATTTGCATGCAATGTTAACAGGGAATCTTCCAATGGTATGCATTTATATCGTTATTTTTGTCATTTTCTTGGTAATACTTTGAAGGAGTTTCAATAAATTATTGCTTTTTCACTTTCTATCACTTACCTTTAATGTATGCTTTTACGACTAAATTAAAATATTCAATTGAAGACAACGTCTTAGGGGCTAAGGTATTTTTATCATTTTAATACATTTCACTAATTTTGGTAATAGCATGGCCTTTAATCAATATGTTGACTTTCCAACACATGCAGCTGTAGCACGCTTGAGGAAATATTTACATTGATGGTCTATTCAATTCATATTTGTTTTTGTGCTATTTTTAGTTCGTGTTTTAAAATTTTCCATTTAGGAATTATTGGACAAACCTAGTGAACTTTATCATGTTTTTGAAGATTTTAAAGTTTACGTTTTATCCACATCACGCTACTTTGTAGCTGCATTATTAAGTGAACAAGCACCAATATACGCGCTTAGAAGCATAACTACCCAACTTCTAGATTCCCTCATTGCGATGAAGTTATTTGCGCAAATTTCTTGACTATAGATTTTACTGTATTTAGTGTATTATTTGTAAATTTGTTTATAGTGTACAAATAAAGTCTTAAATTCGTGTGTCATAAATGCTATGTCTTATTTTGCTAACTAACTAACATTTCTTTTTTAATGCATATAAATATGTGATTGTAACTACTCTTTAAATAATTTCAATTTAATTCATAGTAATTTACTAGTTTTGTTTAGTTCGATTATAAGCGTTTATCCCCAGTATCCTTCTATAAAATTGCGCTTAAAAATTTTTGACTTAACGCAAAAGACCTTTAAACTGTCTTATTTAGACTCGTGTACCAAAGGGGTTACTTTTCTTCATAAGAGGATAAATAATAACAGAAGCCTGATTATTATTAAGCATCTGTAAAAAATTAGGCAAAAACATTAGAAAACTGATTATTCAAATTTATTGAAATATGTTATCAATTTAAGTTGTTAGGAGTGTGGTATTAGCTTCAACTTTTCTCCTATGTCAAATCATCCGTTATGAGACCTCATGCAAATGTTCTTCTGGAAGGATTATATAAGATACGATAAACTAAGAATTTATTTGTTCAGGTAAATATTAACAAGTAGAAATTGGAATTTATCTAAATAGCTTAATAAAATTTACAAACGTAATACAAATGCATACAATAAACACTATATACAATAAATATCTACAAGGCTAGAGATAAATTACTAAATGGATTTCAAGAAAGATTTTTTATAATCATTATTGTAGAATTTGTATACTAGCCGTGCTTTACCTGAGATATACTTTTGCTTAAGCTTAAACAGCCTGGCATCCTTTTTAAAAGACAAACCGTTTTCTACATTTACAAAGAATGTTCTCCAAGCCTATTTCCTAATCTGAAGATCTTGGGGCATGGGTAGGTCTATTGGGGTACATACTTTAATGCAATGTTGAAAATTTCTATTAAAGCTTATTGCTGTGGCAGAGATTGTTGAATAGATTAACACGTTCTCTTAGAAATTTTTTAAAATTATTTAAATTCTCTCCATACCTAGAGTTATTGTATTTAGAAAGTTTTGAGCCCCTGGAGGCAACAGAACTTTGACTGATTCTTGATATGTGCAAAGGTATTCCAAACCCATTGAGGCGTGCCGTGCGCAGTCAGATGTCGCGGCGACAAGGCCAGCGCGCAGGTTTAGAGCGAAAACGGAAGGAAACTCTCCTCTATTATGTGCTGCCTTCAGATTGAATACACCATTAATAGTTTTTGAGTTATAAGCGTTTAAAATTTTTTTATAGGATCATAAAAATTTTTCAAAAATCCCCAGTTGCTTAAGGTTAATCAAATTTTAGTGTGCTTCTTAAAAGCTTGCAGTTTTTCAATGTTCTTTAAATCTTTATCAGTCTGTTCCAATTTCAATAGCGGTATTAATGAATTTTAATCTTTGGCCAATTTTTTGTCAAGTAAGAATCAATTTTCTGAACAGAATTCAAATTGTACAAGATCTTTCAAAATATCCTTATTTAAAGGATCAATACATAGGATATTTGATATTAGAAGCTCTTATGACAACATTAAATCAAAAAATTATCAAATTGAAATCAATCTTGAGAAAAAATGAATATCCAAACAATGTTATTGATAAATATATCAAAGAAGCTATTACAGAAATAGTCACGAATAACAAAGAAATAAAATATTCACATAACTTTGAACATGAATGAAGATCAAACTTGAAAGAATTTTTAATTGGACTATCAATATCATCTGTGAAAGAAAAAAGCAAACTACAATTAAAGAATATAACTATTTATTTTTATTAGAATATTTACAAAAACAAAGATCTCTAGAAGTATTTTTCAAATTGAAGGCAAAAGACAAAATACCAACTAAAATATCTTTAAGAACAAATTCTTATAGAAAACTTAAATTTAAGAAAAATGTGATGAACTCATTTACTAATTTTTGCATTGACTTATGGAGTGAATTACCACCTCAATTTAAAGAAGAAAAATTATTTAAAGACTTTAAAAGAAATGTAAAAATGTATTTGAAACCAAGAAAAATCAACTATTTAAATTACCAAAGAATTCAATCAATTCCAACAACCAAGCTTAGTCATTAAAACAGAAAATCTATTTTTTAAGTTTTAATAAGTGCTTAGGACTTTATTTGTATAGTGATTTTATATACAGAGGATTTTAAAAATAAAATATTATTATTACTATTATTATGTATTTAAAATCTACTANTTAATAAGTGCTTAGCACTTTATTTGTATAGTGTTTTTATATACAGAGGATTTTAAAAATAAAATATTATTATTACTATTATTATGTATTTAAAATCTACTATCGAGGAATGCATACAACAAATCGAATACATCAAATGAGAAAGATAGAATTCATTAAAGAAAAAGTAAGATTTGTTTACAAGATGAAACTTAATGCAAAGCTTGGCCTTAAATCAAAAACTAGCATGTCCGAAATCTAATGTAATTTATAAGATTCAATGCGCCTGTGGTGAAGATTATATCGGATATTGCGAATAGCAACTTAGCAAAAATATATGAAACTAATTCAACCATTTCAAAACACCTGAAAAAATTGTGGGCAAAGTTATGATGTAAAAATTTTAAAAAATACTGATGCAAAATATCTTAAAATCACTGGAAGCATTCTAATTAGATCACTTCAACCAAGTCTAAATACAAAAGATGATTACATACATAAACTATTGCTACTAATAAGTAAGATTCACCAAAATAAAATATTATAAAATCAAGTAAAAATTAGGGGAATTATTGGTAAAACTGACGATGACTTTGTAAGTCGAAATATATTTTAATGTTTTTGTTAAAAGAATGAATGATTGCTTCAAAGCTTTTTTTTATATTTAGCGCAAATGGTGATTTGATATGGAATTTTGTATTATACAAAGGTTTGAAAATAAAATAATAAATATTTTTATTAATTAAAATAATTATTAGTGCAAACTAAGGTAAATTTCTGAAAATGCAAATAAAGCAAGAGTAATCGGAGACTGCAAATATCTCCTTCAAGATTTGAGTGAATTTGAACTAGAACTAACTGTTTTTCTACATAGAGAACCTTTTCTTCAGATGCTTCTTCACTGATATTTTCCGTTTTCATATAATATTTATTATCGAGAATATCATTGGGGGTTACACCATTCTCAAAGAATTTTTTCTTCCTTTTATACGTACCATTCCCCTCATCCCTAAATCCGTCAAAGTGAATTCGATATGAAGAAAAAGAAAAGAAAGGAAAGAAAAAATCTATATTTAGAGTTGCTTTTTTCAACATAAAGTAGCTTACAACCTAAATAGCGTAAAAAACAATACAAATAAAAGAACAAAAACAAATACAAAAAATTACATTTACAAAAATATTACAATTTCAAGCTTGGGCTATGGTGAATTTTGATTAGATGCGGTGTATTGCATAACCAGTATTATATAATTTAACACCTCACCATTTCAATTCAAATATTTTCCTTGTATAACCAAAGAGCATTTTGGAATTTCGTTTTTAAATACTGTTAATTTATTACTTGGTTTCATAGGTTTAGATAAATTATTCCATATATTTATTGATGAGTTGAGAAATGATTTTTTTATTATTTTCTTGTTATATGTATGAGGCTTAAATTTTAGGATTCCGTGCTTATGTTTTTATGCAATATTTAGAGGAGAGAAAAATGGATTTTTGGTATCGAACAATATTATTAAATATTTCAAAGAAAACAGTTAATACAGTTTTATAAATAATTCACTGTCGATTTACAAGTTTTTGAGAATTTTTTGATTTCTGCATTCCTGTCGTATAAATGATTAACTCTGCTATTTGTATAACCCATTTTATTTTACATTGAATTTATTCAAAATGTTGATTTATGTTGGTATACAGTATGTTATTAATTAAACCTAGACCTTTAAAAGAATTAACTTTTTCTATGTATGTGTAATTAAATTTCAAGATAAACGGAGAAAAATTTGTGAAATTATCGTTAAATTTAGGTAAAATTCACCAAAATTAACCTTTAGATGGGTTTATTCTTAAGTAGTGTACACACTTACAACATTGCGCGCAACCTTACTTGATTTAATGAGGCGCACAAGAAAAGTTGGAAGTGTGTACGCGATTTCAACTTTGTTGTGAACTTTTAATTCATATACTACGATTTTGTAATTTCTCACAAAGAAAGAATTTAACCGGGCATTATTATTTACATAACTGACAGGGTGTCCGCGCTGCCTGGAAATTTAAAGTTACTGCCTTGAAATACCTTAGTGCCTAGAACTGCCTGGAAATTTTATATTTTATTGCAACCAATTTATTGCCTTGTCTAAATATATACTTTCTTGAGGTTGTCTTCACGTCATGTATGTCACTGTTAGCTTCATGCATATTTGAAAGTGACTGGATCAGCTATTATCAGTGATTGGGATTGAAATGTCAATTTGCACAATCCGCTTTTAGCGCATTTTTTTAAAACACTTATAATGACGAAATTTATTTTTCAATTAGTCTGATGTATTAATTTCTTGGCAAATACTTTAACCCAACTTTTGTCTATTAAGACTTTTTATCAAATTTTGACATAAGAACTATATACTCCGTATTTTTACATGTGCATCAACAAAGCTTTAACATTTTGTTTGCATTTGGGTTTTTTATGAATAATTGGGCACAAAACGCATGTCTTGTAGATAGGCATTACATGTGGTGTAGCATTTCGCACGTTTATCAGTTCCAAGAGTTTTACATCTAGTACATCTATTTGGCTTGCGGCGAACTGACACCAAATGCAAGTGTATAAGTCTTTATTTTGAGATTTGTTTCTGGCTTTCTACTGTACATTGCTATTCTATATCATTGTAAATATGTTGTGATAATGTACCTAAAATCCAATAAATCAAAATTTTCACTGGACGTTAGGATTATGTTCCTGACGAATATTTAAAATTGCAGTAATCGCTCCACTGTCTAGCAATCATGTTAAGCAAATTTTGCTATAACAAGCTATATCAGTACTTCCACCTAGCTTTTTCTTCATCAAGTTTGCAACAGTTCGGCATTACTCTTCTCCAATTCTGTCATTTTGCACCATACCCAATACTGACACACATTTTTAAAGAAATCTCTTCAAAAGCATAGAGATTTAAAAATAATTGCCTATTGCAAGAATATGTGGTTTGAATTTTTCAAGATTATCAGCATAACTTGGAAATACACCTGCGCGTATGCACTATTCACTGCAGAGGCGTCGCCAGCTTTTCAAAGTGGGGGGGGGAGGACTAGAATAATATGCTCATAAGGGGATCCTACTTTAATCCTCTAAAGCCGATTGAGGTCAATATGGCTTATTACGATTAGTTTGAGTATAAGTTAGCAGGGACTACTTAAGTAGGCCCTGAGGTTAGCCACGGAAATATACTAAAACAGAAATTGCTATAGATTGGACTTGCATTATCTTGAATTTTTTGTGTAAAGCGTTTTGTAACAGTTTTAGAAATTTAAAGAAAAAACTTCACTATCAAGTTGGATAACGTCATTATTTCTATTCTCTTCCAAAACACAATTCACTTAAAACTTTGAAATTTATACAAGAATTAAAATAACATGATATTCCAATTAACACTGAAAAAATCATTAGAACCAGTAAAATTCTTGGTAAATTTTCGTTTAAATATTGATACCTTATTAAGTAAATTAAATTGAACTTTGCCAAATTACAAAATACACTCATTGATGCAATATTTCGCAGATACAACAGTTATGAATGTATGTCTTCATTCAAATGAGTAATACTTTAAAGTCTAATTACAACAATAGCTTGCGCTTGCCTGATAGTTTAAATATGGATAAAAGCAAACTTAAATCAAGTTCTTTTACAATATCTTAATGACAGAAACATATAACAAGGCGTTCTTCACGTTCTTCATCCATGCATGCACGTAAGTAGCTATCAACTAACTTGACCTTAGAATGGGCACGTTCACATTTGCAGGCGGTAGCAAATATGATTGCAGTAATTTTTATCAGCTTGTAGAGGCCAGACCTAGGCCGAGTTACCAACTGAGATAAAAGAGGCTTCTTTCCTATGGCTTCAGCTTACTTCAGCAATGCAGAAAAATAGAAATTTCTGAAAAAAGTACATATTGATCATATAGTGATTCTACATTTACAAGTCCATAATGGAGACAGAGTTTTTGTAAATGAGTTTTAGTATTATTATCAACATCAATCCACCTTCTACCTGAAAAATCGGATACCCACTGCATTACATTCGTCGAAGTTTTATTAAATCGGGTATCAACTTCAGCTGAGAGGAGTCTAAGAAATGGGTAATAAAAATTTACTTTCAGGTGCCTATAAGCTTCATCATGCCCTGTACTACTGTCCAAATGTGATTGTTGCTGATTCTGACCTGGGTAATATCTATCAAGTACATGTTGGCCATCAGCAATGCAACATGACACTCATTTTCTCCGTTTTGCTGGCATTTTGCTAATAACTAGTTATTTTGATGTGCACATTCAGTGAACTCTTCAAAATATTGCTGGAACTTCTCTTCACAATTTAGTTCATTAATAAAGGCCTTTAGTGTATCCATTTTGTCACTTGCTACAACCAAATCTATTGCCTCTTCCCGAAAACGACATTCATTATATGTATAGCTATGAAAATGTCAAATGATTTTAATCGCTTTAGCAGCCCAACAGCTACATCATCATCATCATCATCTTCTGCAAATTCACTTAATGCATTTATTGAGCCGGAATAACATGCAACTACAACCTCCAGAGAATGGGAGTGCTCTAGTATTAAGCTTAATACGTGACTGTAACAATGAATGTAGATTGCCTGTCCACCAGCGTCTCTATTAATGTTCGTTCTAACACCTTCATAAATGCCAGACATGTTATTGGCTCCATCATATGTTTGAACTACTATTTTGTTAACATCAAGCTTGTCTCTACTTAGTTGCTCAAGAATGGTATTTGCTAAATTCTCACCTGTTTTGTCAGTTACTCGAACTAAAGCGAGCATTCTTTTATAGCATTGATATTGGTAAATGTAACGGACAACTATGCTCATAAAGGACTTTGCATGAGATGTTACCTCAACACAAGATATTTCAAAATATTCTTATTCAGAAATTTCTTGAACAATACGACAAACAACTGACTTGGCAAGGATGCTATTCATCTCATTTTGAATGGATGGTGAGAAATAAGAAACATTTTCAGGATGAGAATCAATCAATTTCTGCAATGGAGGGTAATATTTCGCAAGGAATTGAGCCAGCTCTCTAAAGTTAACTTTATTAATGGAAGATATTGTTTCATCATGTACTCGAAATGACAAACCCAATCTTGCCAAAAACTTTGCATAGTCAAGCAAAGTCAGGACAATTTCCCGATTTTCATTTCTGATGAATTAATTGTGACTTCGATTTTCAGCTGCTAAATCATTTAAACTTTCAGCAATATCCTTTGTCATCCCTTGCTTGTAAATATTGAAGCAACTTTCAGAATTTCGATGCATTTGAGATCTCTGATGTTTATTTAGCTTGCCATTTATACCAGTTGCGTTTTTTCCAATTAGAGCATCCTTGCTTTATAAATTCTGAATCAGCACAACCAAATTTTATACCAAAACACCGACAATAAAAGCAAATCATAAAGTTTTCAAAACCGAATATTCAAGCCAAGGCCACTCAGAGTACCATTTAATTTGAAAATGCAATTTTCTAGTACTATAAACTTTAATGGGGAAGTTTGTCAATATAGGCCAAACTGGATTAAAAGTTACAATGTCTTTAAGATTTTGTTGAGAGGCAACCTCAAAAGCTGGATCACGTTTTACATGAATGTTGAGTGCAGTGGTTGACTGTGTGTCATATAATGTAGAGGGTGTCTCACTTAGAGAGGGTGTTTCTATTGGACTAGATATTGACTTAAAAATAGGAGCTGGTGTCATTTCATGCATTGGATTAATAACAAATTCAGTAGATAAATGTGAATCAATTTGAAGTGCCCTAGCTTAAGTGGAATTAGAACACGTGGGTTTTGAGACTTTTCCTAAACCAATGGTCAAGGCTGTAATTAATTGATATGATTTAAAAGATAATGTTCATTTAAATGCTGAGTTACCTTTACTTAATCAAAGACCTAAGAATCAAGCTAGTGAAAAATCCGTAGACGTGGCCATATCGGCAATTCACATGGGCACATCCAACCCACGTCCACCCTTGCTTATATCTGTTTAATAAACTAATGTCTTACTTGTGGGTGAAATTTCATTCGATAAAGTTACTTACGTTAATTTATGTCTGAAACTGGCTGGAAATTTAAAATTGCAGGTCTGCCAATACCACCTTACTGCCTGGAAATTGCTCTCAGTTCGGCATGGAAATGCCTTGAGCTGCCTGGAAAATGGTAAGTTGAAATGCTCGGACACCCTGACTGATTAAAATTAGGCAAGTTCATTTCAAAACGAGTTCTTCTTTCTTCAGTCTGCTTGATTGTATTTGTTGTAGTGCATTTTACTGGTAGATGAAATTTTTAAAAATGGCAATAATGATAATTCAGTCGAAAAGTTGTGCACAAAGTTGTGTGTACGCAAAATATTTTTACAGTGAACATTATAATTATCTAGAAAGTTGTCCGCAAAGTTGTGAGTGCGTACGCTACTTTAGTTCTAGTCTAGGAAAATATTGTGTAAGAAAAATGCAATTTCCTTCGATACGTTTTATTACAATTTAAGTATATTTATATGATTTAAATAGCATACTATAATTAGCATATTGTATAAGTTAGGTGTGGTATCTCAAATAGTTTGCATACATATTTATTACATGATACATATATATATATATATATATATATATATATATATATCATTTAAAAAATTATTATTATTATTATTATTTTAATTGCCAGACCCCTTTATTTAACTAGGCCGTAACTTAACATATGAAAGATGCTTGCTTTTGGAGGGAAGCAATTGCAATCAGATGTAAATTTATAATTACTTTTTGATAAAATTTACAAATTTACATAATCTGAACACTTAGGCAGCATTCAATCGAAAAATCAAACGATATATTCTAACCAAAGAGTATCAATAACATTCTTTCTGTATCACAATTTATGGCACTGAATTAAGCGGAAAGTTCCAAATTATTTTTATTAAAGTAAAGCACACAGTATCATATGATGAAAGTACTAATTCCAATTTACATTGTACACAATTTAGTAAATAGCTGCAAATAAATAGCATTGCTGATTTAATTTAAAAACTGTAAACTTAACTGGTAGGTAAGATTTTATTTAATGATTTAGGGTTACGGTTGCTACCTTAAGTGATGCTTAAATTTCATCTTGACTTCCAACAAAATCACCAAGTGCTAATATTACTGGCCAATGTCAATTATTTTACCTTCTGCAGAAATTTTTGTAAAAGGGTCTCTCACGTTTTTCATTGTAATTTTTGTATTTTAGTGAGAAATTGCAAATTAAAAAAGTAAACCTTAAGATTGACCAATAATTCTTTAATAGCTATACTTGGTTTGCTTGTACACATTAATATACTATACATCATATATACAAAAATATACAAATGTAGATACAAAAATGTGTAATGGAAATGATAATGAGCAATAAATATTCCATGAATCCTGATTGCTTGAGTACCCTTGTAGGCTTGTCCACAAATTCACTTAAAGGTCTTTTCTGGTAAATTGCGACTTCTATTTTTTTGGATTCAGTGGAAATATGAGAATTGCAGTGGCATTGAATTTCTTTCTTAAATACAGGTTTAACAATTTGTTTGATAGCAGTATTTTAGCTAAATTTTGTGAATCGTGATTAAGATGTACCTCTCTGAAACGCCGGTCTGCGCACGCATGTACTCTAGTGGACAAAAGTTTTTGCACTAACATTTTTTAGTAAAAGATAACACTAAAATGCTTCTAATTTTTGCTTGGGATATAGTTTTTGGATGAAACGTGGCTGGAATGTTACGCGGGAATGTTTTGACCCTTCTCATTAACTCTAATTCCACTAGGAATTTACCAAAATCTGTGATGGATTAGCTAAAATTTTTTTAAACGCTTATAACTCAAGAACTAATGAAGATATCTAAAACTTGACAACAGCACTAGGTAGAGAATTATCGCATTTTTCTTTTCAAACTCTTAGTTGCGTCCAAGCGCCTTTGCGGTGCGACAAAATCTGACTTTGCCCCAGAGATGCATCCGTGTAGAAGGCTTTTAATATATCTTAAACGACTTAGATAAAATTTTAAAAATAAGGACCAATCGATTTGTTTAAGTAAAAGTAGCGCTAGTAGAATTAGGGTTAATATTGGCAATTCAACTAAGAAACGATTCATAAAGCTTGTTTATTGCAGGGGTGTTTGTTTTCTTCCATTTTTCCTCGGTGACGCCTTGAGCTCACTGAATGAATGGTTTCTAAGGCTTACACGTTCACTCGACGTCTTCAATAGGTTCTCAATTATGGATAAATCTGGGCCCTGAGGAGAATAGTTTCGGAGCAAGCATCCGCTAAAATTAATCCAAAAATTGAAATTTTGACCGAGCTGTAGAAAGGCAATGACGGGCTTGTGAGCAATTGAGGGAGCTGCGGGAATTATTCAGTGGTAATCAATTGCATAGAAGAAGAAGAAGAAATCTTTATTCAGAAATTACTTTGACAATATATAATTACACTGATTGCAAATCTGAAAGCATCAATAAACTGTACAAAAAACAATACAAGAGAAAATTACATCACTGGGCTATGGAGTTTTAATTTCTGCTAGTTGAATAATCCTGGTTGTAAAATTTGAAACCAGTACATCTAACTAGAGCTTTGTATCCATATGGAGCTTTATGGGGCATTTTAGCAGGTCGACGAACATACTAACTCCTTCCTGGATAAAGTTGAATCTTTGATTCACCTGAAAAATTAATCCTTTTCCAATTTTTACGAGAGAATGAAAGTGTATTTTGACTAATATTTGACTTTAATTTGGGCTTTCTTGGCAGAGGTTCTTCCATGCAGTGCATTTGGATTAAATAATGTCTGATTGATCAATTGGATGAATTTGAGGATCATTTGACATGCTGTTTGTAGTTTTTTGGAGGTCTTAAAATGATTGGATAAAGATGCTGCAACTAGAAACCATTTTTCCCGTTTTCTGTGAGATTTTGAAGAGGTCGATCTTGTTTTATCCCACGAAGCATATACTTCTATAAAATGCATGCCAATGACCTCTTTGAAATTGGGAATATCGCATATATTAAATCATAAAGATTTGTCAGCTGCTATTAATGTTGAATTACATTACTTCTGATAGCAACATTCTGCAATTGGAGACATTTTAATCAACAACTATCCGACAAATTCATCTGTAATAACAACAAAAGCCTATCATTAATTCTGCGTTACAAAATTGTAAGGATATATTACTTCCAAAATGTACTAAACATTCGTATTAAACGTTTGACTTAATCGTTGGTGCAAAATCTTTTGTCCCCGAAAGTTCATAAATTACTGCAAACTATCTAATTTGTTGATGTTAATATTAAAATAATGTTAGCTATACTTTTTAGGTTTACAAATTAAAAGGTAGAATTTATTTTCTCGTAGAAGTTTGTCACGGTAAAACGAAAGCATGACATTCAGAAAAATTGTGCGTCTCCAACTCAAATACAAATAAAGCAAATATTTACCAACGTGTCAAAATAATAATGATAGTGAGAATAACAAGGTTATTTCAAAATGTCAAGCACCAATTTTAATTGGCTATGAATCTCAAAATCTGGAAGGAGCATTCCATATTGAATTAGTGTTGGATAGATGGAATGCAGAAATGTTTATTTTTAGTTCAAGCTTTGTATTTGTATATACTATAAAACTACTCCGAATCTAAAAACAGTGAATTCATACCGAAATTAATTCCGGTTAACATTCACAAAAAAATGAAATTTCGCTGACACGGGGAAAACAAAAATCAATGATTTCTTTCATTGTTAAATCTTCATTATTATATATACAACAAATATAATTCTTATACATAGCAAATGCTCTAAAAAAAGAGGTTAATTTGGTTCACTATATTTAAGGTATTTTGGTCAACACTTTCAGTGTTTAGATTGAGAAATGCTATCCGATAAAGTAAAGTGTATTGGATTTACAATTTTCCCACTACTCTTCTCGTTTTATGGGGCATCAATCGTTTCCAATCCCAAAAATGTAGAATGGTATAATTCTCTTAACAAACCTTGGTACAACCCACCTAAGTGGATCTTCGCACCAGTATGGACAGTGCTTTATATAATGATGGGATATGCATCGTTCTTAATATATTCTGACATCCAAAGTCAGAAAGTTAAAAGCGATCTTGGTAAGTATTTGGTATCTTCTAAAGCTGCATTTAGTAGGCAAAATGCATGTAAATAAACTATTTCAATAAAAGTAATATTTAACAAATATTCATAGGCGCGCACTTGCTAATTTTGACATTTGAATGCTGAATAAACGGAAAAGCCTATTCTGATTGTATTTAATGTATGGAGGTAAAAATGAAGCATTATAAAACTAAATGAGAGAAACAAGGCAGTTTGTTATATGATTTTCATGCACGAATTAACACAACTTTGTTTGTTTGACTTTATTAAAGTTTGTAACTAGGGATGAGCAATGTCTACAGTTTTTGACTTCTTGACCATATTTAATTTAATTGCAT
>CABFPE010000399.1:680726-696787 GCA_900660155.1 Hofstenia miamia | reverse complement strand
TGCACGAATTAACACAACTTTGTTTGTTTGACTTTATTAAAGTTTGTAACTAGGAATGAGCAATGTCTACAGTTTTTGACTTCTTGACCATATTTAATTTAATTGCATTTTTTTCTAAACAATTTATCTAGTGAAGTTTATTTAGGTTACACTCCACTTTTTGTTTACTTCGTGCAGTTATTTCTAAATTGGGCTTGGGTGCCAGTGTATTTTGGTCTGCACTTATTGGCTGATTCTGCTCTACTCTTAGCTGTCCTACTTCTTGTTATACTCTTAACGTTCTATCTATTTTACAAGGACAATCATGTTGCTGCCTATCTACTCATTCCATACATTGCATGGTCTTCCTATGCATGTTTCCTTAGTTTTGTTATATTCAATCTTAATAAGTAATAGTTTGTAAATAGATTTGCTAAAAATTCTTGTATATGTACTATATTTTGACAATAAATCTATTAGAGTACATGAATTTCAATTTCGTAAACATAAATTTAGCATGGGTTAAATTTCATAAAAATTTCACATTAGAATCATACAATAGATTAATTGCTCCAGGGCATCGTGCAAAGAAAGAAGTTAAGAGGGCCCAACTGCATGCAATTGTTTAAAAAACGTAAAATTTTGAAAATTCCACACGATTATTTCACTAGTCAAAAAAAGATTTGTTCATTGCCATCTAACACAAAGCTATAGCCCTAGCAACAGGAATTTACTAAGGAATTTGACAAATATTGCATGATTATAGCAAATTGAATCCACTTTTCAAAATTAATTAGCATTTGATAAATATTCGATAAGTGAAAAAACATATAACCATTTTAAAAATGCATTTTTATTTTTTCCAAACTCATATCATTCTCAATATTATAATGTCTCCTGTATACTTCTTAAGCATGCATATAATCAAAAATATACTCATTTATGAAAACCATGTACATATCTATACAAAATCAAGTTCCTAGAATATTTTCAAATAATTTTAACCCACTTATTATCCAAATTTGCAGATGAGGGTTAAATTTACATGTGAATACATATAAAATATAAATATAATTGTAAATCGAATTTTTACAGTTCTAAATAATAAAATGAGGATTTTTGAAATATAAGTTCTTATGAAAACAATAAAAAACAAGATTTTTATGTCGCATGCCATTTTCGCATTAAATTATGTGTTGATCTCATTAAAATCCGTAGAACATTTTTGAAATTTTCTAAAAAATTTGGGGGAGACAGGCTCTTACTTGCCCCCATGGCACGACGCATTGAACTACACATTGTTTCTATGATATGATGCATGTTATTTTTTTGTCAATTGAAAACTGAAATTAACATGTTTCTGTCTTTGAACTCGCAAAAACATCTAAAAAAGCAAAATTAAGTAAAGCATTATAGCAATATACAATATCTAAGAATATTTGTGCAATATTTCGCAAATTCTTTTGATTCTAGGTTAATGTTAGTAATGTGAGCCTTGTATTGGTTTGTGTTTTTAATTATGGCTTTAGCTATGTTCAAATTTTGAGGTTATACAAGTATTGTAAAATTGAAGAGTGTACATAATTTTTTTACATTATCAGTCTATTCATATTCATTCACATCACTGTATAAAACTGATATACATATGGATGTTATCTTCTACTATATTCAATACTTCTTGCCATTCTTCATTTTGTTTGAGCACTGAAAAATCTCCTTTGAAATTTACTAAAATATCTTAATTACCCTTTTTAGATGGACGATTTCGCATTTCTGAAATTAGTTTCTGTACATGTATACAATTAATCTTTCAATTTAAAGAATTTTGCTAAATTTGCTGTCAAAGAAACACCTGCAACTGTAATTGAAATTTATTATATATACAATTTTGAAGCTTTAGCTTTAATGAAATAATTGGCATTTAATTGTGTGTGAGATGATTCAAGATAGGATTAGTACTGGATTTAAAGGACATCATTATTGCTTGCCTTCAACAGAATATTGATATTTTATGTACAATGCAAGCATTTAATTAATATTCGTCTTTGGAGAATGGGCTCAAAACTTTTGCAACACTTTTATATTTTTAGCCTATTTTTGTATTTTGTTGGTCAATGGGAAGGATTAACAAACAAAATGGTTCTCTTTTGTTTCTTCAATTTGCATCAAGACAATCCAGTTGAACTTGAAGATCTCATAACAAGAATGTTAATAGAAAGATGATCACGTATCTGTAAAGTTAAATTCTAGGAAAGCAAACATAGTGATAAGCATATAGTTAGGAATTTTAAGCATTCATACCAGAATAACTCATCATAAACTTAGGTAAGACTTTCTTAACAACTATGAAGTAAACTGCATTAATTAAGCTTATCCTCAGTAGATATGGCATTTAGCGATATATTTTTGTCAATTAACCAAAACTGATTATGCAAAATTAATTATGTAAGCAGATGAAGCACAATTCCATTGAAGTTTGGAGGTACATTACCTCTGCGATCAGGCAAAATTTAAGTTTCAGGTGATAAAAATGATTTTTTACAGTAGCAATCAATAAAGTTTAAGTGATTTAAACACAACATAAAACAAAAAAATATTCTTAAAATGTTATCACTATGGCATGAAGTTTTATCAAAGATGAATTTGAGAAAATCATGTAATTGATTTGAGTACCACTTTATGAATTTTGAAGGAATGCTTTTAACATGCATTCAAAATAGTTGTATTATTCATCAAGTTGGTATTATATGCATGTATGTATGTATGCATGTATTAGGCTAACTTATCTAGAATCTTAATGTTTATGGATAATTTGCATGCTTTGCAAACTTGAAAAACAGTTTAATTTGAGAATGTAACTTTTTAATCTTTAATCTTCTGTGTTCATTTTCCCTAACTTTAGGAAAATATCTCTATTAAGTTGCAAATATCAAATGCTGGAGTTGGTCAAAACCAGTTGAAATTCTGGAAAATAGACTGGTTAACTAGCTGGCTACAGCCAGTTGAGAAAAAACTTTCCGGTTCAGTCAGTTCAGCAAAAATCCTGACCAGTTTCATCTCTAGTGTTTACGAAGTAAAATCGAAAATTGTGTTGGTCCATTACGTGGAATTAACCATTAACAGAAACTGAAAATTTGCATATTTGGTCCAAAATATACACTGCTTTCATAAATTTAGAAATGTCATTTATTGACAAAAGCTTTTTCATAGATGACTAGATCGACAAAACACAACTAAAAATATTTAACCTTCAAATGTCAGCAATCAACAACTTTTTTTAGCCATAACTTGTCCTATGTGTGATTGAATAACATTAGATTTATTGGGAGCCAATCTTTCTAAATTACTTTAGGGATTCTATATTCCGAGTTGGAAATTTTGATGTTTTTCCTAAACTTGATATCACTGACAACATTTATCATGCAGGGAAATCGCTATATTAACTTATGAAAATACTGCTATTGACAATGCTTATAGTTATTTTTCATATTTTAAAATTTCCCAATCTGAAGATAACGCGCTTTTTTATATCACAAAATATCTATCATTTAATGAAGCTTTGTCTTCACATGTCCAACACTATAAACATAATCTACAGCCGGAAGCCGATCAAAATTCTTTTAATTCCAAGCACAATTCTATATTTGGGAAAATTGTCTTCACTCGACCTAGCTTAAATTTTCAGACACAGAATAGGCTTGACTAATGTATATATAATCTTAATGTCAATAAATGTAGAAAGCCACTTACTACAATATCTATTTGCATTTAACTTAATAATGTATGAAAACCTACTTTATTATGCATTCTTGATTCTGGTGCAATTGCACATAATATTTTTCTACTTATTGATACTTCTCAACCCGATCCACTTTCAAATTTTGGTCAAATAATCAGACCCATGACATACAGGGGTTGAGTCAACCCGCTTCCAGCTATAAATTATTATTA
Organism: Hofstenia miamia; assembly: GCA_900660155.1. Taxonomy (NCBI): domain Eukaryota; kingdom Metazoa; phylum Xenacoelomorpha; order Acoela; family Hofsteniidae; genus Hofstenia; species Hofstenia miamia. The sequence goes on along the minus strand of CABFPE010000399.1, from coordinate 692,857 downwards.
CAATTTTGGCCACCGACACTGATGTTAACACAAACTTTTGTAATTCATAAATTGATTGAAGTCGAATAAAATGCTGAATGCCAAGCACTTTAGTGTAGGATCAATGTCTTGAGACAAATACTAAGGTACAGTTTAATAATTTCATATATTAGTGAATGCGTGTGACGAAAAATTGCAATGTTGTACACTAAATATATCAAAATAGACTTTTACAAAAAGGAATAAGGAAAATGCTTACGATATACTTGCAGCATTTTAATAATCAATCGTCTCCCAGATTTTGAGATACAAAGTCTTATCCCCTTTGCAGAGATCGACCTGTATCGTTCAGTATGTTTTTCAATTTGAGCTGCAACAGCTTGAATTTCATCAAGGAGCTCAATTTTTTCCATTAAAGATATTCTTTTGATTTTGATCAATTTTCAAATATTTTCAATAGGGTGCAAATCTAGTGAGTTTCGAGGTCGTAAAATTACCAAATTTTCTGTTTCAAAAAGCTCTTGAATATCCTGAATATCTAGGATGAGGTGTTGCTCTGTCCTGCTGAAGCACCCACGCACAAGGAAACAACCATTTGAATATGAACTGAAAACACTGACGATATCACAGTACTTTCTGCTGCCGATTTTCACTGAAATTATCGTCAGGTAAAATCCTTTGACACGTAAATCCTCTCTAGCCATAACAGAGGAAGAAAATTTGTGATTTTGACTATATGTATTCTTTGGCAACAGAAGTAAGACAGAGAAAAAGATGCATTCATTGGGAATGAATACGTGTCACCAGCATTTATATTGCATTTTTTATGTGCAAAAATGAATTTAGGTTCATTTTCTGTTGAGATCAGATTTGGCTGGTTGTTATTTTTGGCTATCTTTTTTTAGCATCCCGATTTTTAAGGGCTTTCCATCATTTAAGCAAGAAATTTTTTGTATTCCTATTTGAATATTAGATTGCATAGAGATTTGAGATCAACTCCAGAAATGTTCTTAGGTTGCTCTGCTGCCTGGACAGCTTTCCAATTAGTTGAATTTCGCAAGTTTCTAACTTTGTTGCATATGGTTGCTCTGCTAAATTGAGGAAACATTGATAGGAGTTCGGAAGCAGAAAATTTTCTGTTGTGACAAGAAATTCAATTTAAGAATCAAAATTTGACGTCTGTTTGCCATTAGGTACACTGAATAATAAGCTGAACTTTGGAATATTTTATTTGGTTGTTGACATCAGTCTCTAATGTACGTGTCCATAATTTTTATAACAGCTAATGTTTAATAATCCATAGTATTTCGATGATTCCTTAAAAAGAGCTATGAAACCAAAAATATCTAATATTATATATATAGATATATATATATATATATATAGATGCCTATATTATGGGGCCTGCCGTGGGTTCCGGTATACCGATATCGAAACTAATACCGCAGTATTTTGACAATACCAAAAAATTCCAATGCCGCACTATCTTGATTGGTATTTTAATTAAGAGTATATGGATTGATTGCAAGCCCGCAGATCAATGTTTGCAGTATGAAAACTTGGAATATTTTTGGCAGAAGTCTAAGATATACCACGTTGCTAAACTTAGGAATTGTTTTTAAGAAAAAAGGTAAATATAGAGTGCAGTTACAATTATATGGCTGATTAGCGCATAGATCTTTGTCGTAAATACTTTCAAAACAACTAGCTATTTCGAGATTTTTTCGTAAAAAATGAATTTTTCAAAATGTGCATTTACTTCTTTATCATGCAAAAATCATGATTATGAAACTTAAATCCTCACAATTTTGGCTGAAGGTCGAAAGTTTAGTTGGATATGATATTTATATATTTAAAAGTTATAGTAAGCATGTGATATGTAACATTTCTTAGGTTGCACTTCTCTCTTGCCTTTGGTATTAAACAAATGTCTTTTTAATAGGAATTCCAAAAAAATGTCATTTAATTGGTATACCCATGGTATACAACATCTGCAAAATGGATTTTTTAGTTTTATCTTTAATTTTAACTTTGTAGTATTGAAATAAATACCTGTAAACAATTCAGACCCAAATAATTTTAAACTTTAAGGTAAAAAATGTTTAGAAAATTGAATTCTTAGCTAAATAAAGCCAAATATAATTTTGATTGTTCATAGTCATACCAATACCGCGGTTTTGAGTGGTACCGAACCGAACCGACTGCCTCTAGCTTCAACCACCAACCCACATCACACTACAGCAAACTTCAACATATCCACACCACAAGTCTCACACCACGCTACAGTAATAAAACTTTGCTCCACAACTCCTCAACAAAATTTCGACAAAACCTTCAAATATTTCAGTACAAAAAATTTATAGACACTGAGGACTTTATGTAAATTTGAATATGCATTACTATGTATAACATTAGAATAGAATTTTACAACTTAATCACTATCTTCACTACAGTTTTATTAAGCAACACTATTCTTCGAAGTTTGTAATTTAATACGAATATGATAATTTTTTATAAGATTTGAATCTTTTGTTAATTTATTGTAAATAATTGACTAATGCAGTAGGGATGGATTTTTCCTCGAAGCTTGGATAAAATCAAGCAACACTCACGAAAAAGCCTTTATAGAATTATAAAATTTGTAAAACACACTTAGGAATTAATTATTGTAACATCGTGTGAAAAATATTTCTTATTTGTGTACATCTTTTCGGTGTTTATGGCCAGCTTGATATAAATAAAAACATATTTGATGTTTTTTTCACAGTAGACAGTTTATTTAGGAAATGTCATAACATTAAATTTATAGCCTAGATAGAATATTGAACTTTGAAATCGCATATTGTATTATAATTGAGATGCCAAAAATGCTCAAATAAGTTTATAATGGCATACGAACATCAAATTAAATGTTGATTTTAATGTCAGCAGGTTTTCTCTATTCATCCAAAAATTCTAAAATATAGTTTAGATTAAATTGTTTTCAAATTTAATTAAAATAGTGTCAAGAAGCATTTCCTTAGTGATCAAATAACTAATAAATAGATATTATTCATTGATCTGAAACTACAGAAGATATATGAAGCAAATTATCCTATCAATGAGTTTCTTTTGTAGATTTCAATTTGTTCTAGATAAGCCCTACTGATATAGAGGGTTTCTTGAGTAGTTGGTGTAATTTTTCACTTTCTTCATTACTAAACAGCCAAAATTATCAAGATAAACATTCAATTGGCATTTCAGAAAATGCAGTTTAGTAGATATCATCACTAACAATATCGCATTTCCTCAATTTTGCAAAGGAAATTGCAGTTTGTCTCATGCTAAGATTTAGCTTGCAACTAATAAATTTAAACCCGTTTGAAAAGAATAATGGCAATCCTGAGAATTTATGATAGAGCATGCACTATCAGGTTGGCTCACTTGTTCTTTGAAAATTTTTTGTGGGGTAGACATGCATACTTTAATATGCCTTTAAGTATTGGAGGTCAAAGAAATGCGTTGGTAGCAGTACATACGAGAAAATCCCTTTTTCAAGGACAAAAACTACAGCAAATGCCAACGGTTGTTGATCTTCAACTAGCCAAGACTCTAACATAGTTTGCAGCTGAAACATATTACTTGGGTGTCAAGGTCCAATATCCAAAAACATTTAATATACTTCAAAATATTTCGTTTGCCTCATCACTATGTTTGTAATGGATTGATTTTCCACAAGTGCAACGGAAAAAATCCACATAAGTCTTGCATTTATAATGAGCCATGATATTTGCTGAGAAGACATGAATAATTTTGTCATAAGTACAGAACATGGTCATCATGTAGTATGCAAGGAGCATGAATGTTTGTCATGTAAATTATTTCCTTTCTTGATAACCAATGTGACACATCTACAATGGTAGAAATAATGAGTTTTGAAAAATATATATGAGCGAATATTTACTTGGACATATTTCCATAGACTAAGTTAGTCAGAACAAAATAAATAGGGTATTGAGAAATGCAAGGGGTCATGGTACCCCTACATATACAAGCATTATTGAGGCTAGTACCAAAATGTCTGCCCAAAAAAATGAACACACGCGAAAAATTCACCCTCACTACCCCACATGTGGGACGGTGTGATATGAGGATCCCCACTCGTGGCAATCCAGTATATTAATTATACTCACTGCAGAATGTTTATGATAAAAGTAGTAATATACTTCATAGCAACAGCATTAAATTATTAAAACCCAATGAAGAAAAAAAGAAGTCAATAACGAATTTGAATTCCACGGAAAGTTTGAAATTCTTTTTACTAAGGCACACAGTATCATATGATGACAGTACTAATTCCAATTTACAATGTACACAAATATTAGTAATGTACACAAATATTAGTAAATAATTGTAAATAAATACTCCTTTAATAACAAAAAAACGTTTTAGCTAGATCGGTAAGTGAGATATTGGTAATATAATATCTAGGGTTAACTATACCATAAACTTCTAAAACACATTTTGGATTAAATTGTAGCTTTCAATCGAAATGCATTGGTTTTTTAGAGCAACATCATCCAGTAATACTTACCAATTGTTCCCAGCATAAACATAATTTTGTAAGAGATATTATTTCAAAATTTGCAAACTGTGTCTGCAAAAATTATGAGAAACGTGTATTTGAAAATTTTGTAAACAAGCCAGTTATATATCTCAAAAATTACAAAAAACCTACTAGTAAATATATATTTTCTTGCTATTATTTTTTAACTATTTGGAAAACATTTTTATTAATTTTCATTTACATAAATGTTTATTTTTGAAGAAATCTTTAAAAATCATGTGATGCCCATTTGTGCCCACTATAGTAAAACATGATTTTCAGTGTCGCGTCCAGTTGGTGTTTTAGCAGTCTATGACTATACAAAATCAAATTCAGTTTAGTTGCATTACATTATATTTCACTCTTTTTCAGGATTTTTAATGAAACTTTTACAAATTGAATAATACTATTGATTTAGTTTTTAAAAAATAAAGTGTTCAAGCAAAATTGACTAACTCCTTTCAATAATCTTTGTCCGCTTAAAACTAAAACCAATTGCAATACTGTTTTGATGCTTCAGTCACTAATTTTTTTCGTTGCATTTCCATTAATTTTTCCATAAACATTGCATTAAAAGCTACCACTTTTAATATTTCCTCTTTTAATATTTTTATATGTTATTTGATATAATGTTTAGTCTTGAAATTGCAGAATGGCTCAGGGATTCAAGACGAGGCGTAGTATACATTTTCAGAAAAATTACACAAATTCTAACATGCATTGGTATTAGACATCCTTTATCAAATATTATTACCTAAATATACTAATGTATTAGCAAATACCTAAAGAATTTTAATGGTGCTTCATTTTGCCCAAAATTTACAAGAATTGCAACTGTTGAGATGATTCTACCCGCAGAAATGTGTCTGGTAGATAAATTAATCTATGCCGATGTAAACACTTATTTTCATTTTTTAATCAAGTTGCCAAGCTCGCCTCTTTGCATTTTTCTTTGTAAATTTTAGATTTCCCATACATGATTTTGTAAAATATATAATATGAATAAGCTCGTAATAAAATATTAAATTTCAAGGCACCAAAAACGTTATGAAATTAATATTTAATTTGTTCTAAGTATGTTAATCAATTCCTAATTTTTGATTTTTGCATTAGAAAAGCAATCTAAATTTAGAAATTTAACCTGTATTGACCTAAGAAACTGACCTCTATTAAAATCTAGTTGTAGATATAGGCATAAATATTACGAGAATTAGTATGTTCAGATTAATTTCACGCATATTGAAATCGGGTGCTATTTTTTCGTGGCATCATTTGCTTTTGAACATACCATTGGAAATATTAGAAAATTTTAGCATATCACATGGAAATAGTGCGTTGCTAATTCTAGCTCTACTAAAGCAAACATGTTGACAACCTTGCATTAAATCAAATGCAAATACAATTTTTAATTGTACAGAAGTCAAAAGGAACCGTTTATAAATTGCTCCAAGCATAAAACTGTTTTACTAATGAATTTAGAATTGTCTATCTGGGATAGGATTTCGAAAATTCGTGCTTTACTTAACTAAAAATGAGTACTACAGGCTGGTTTTTTTGTTAACAAGAAACCCTTTCACATTTTTAAAGTAGATCGAATAAAACTCGTATTTTCATGAATGTAAAATGTTTAGACTTAGTAATGCTTTCTGAAACACTTAAGTGCATTGGATTTACTATTTTCCCGCTACTTTTCTCCTTCTATAGCGCATCCATTGTTTCGAATCCCAAAAATGTTGAGTGGTATAATTCACTTCATCAGCCGTGGTTTAATCCACCAAAGTGGCTCTTCGGACCAGTGTGGACAGTTCTTTACTTATTGATGGGTTACGCATCCTTCCTTATTTATACAGATATCCAAAATCAGAAAGTAAAAAGTGATATTGGTAAGTGAACTCCTCCATTGATAATTGAACTTAAAATTGTTTTTGTAAATACATATTAGGGAAATGGTCCAAAAAGGGTCCTCTAAAATAGCGCTAACAATTGGTAAAATTATTAGTTTAACTAGAATTGAATTAAGTACACTTTGCCCTTTGAATACAACATTGATTGAAATACCCTACTAACAATTGCCGAAGTGGGTTGAATAATTGTATTTGGAAGAAAAACTAGTACATAATTTGCCTCTAGTTCAGCTTTAGTTCACGCAATTTTAGAGTATCCTTTTTGGATCACTTCCTTTAAGTCTATTTCAGAAAAATAAAATATATTTAGCACTATTTGTATTTTTCATCTGCTTTAATTTTAGCAACAACACTGTATTTACAACATCTAAAAAACAATGGAGTACTTTTTTGGTTGAATTCTGCCTTTTGCAATCCATGTAAAAATTGCATCATATACTAGATAAAAAAATGCGTTTTTCTAAGTTATCATCTTGTGCTAATACGTGAGCAGTGCTTTTCTTATCAGAAATTGTGCTTTTGATTTAGGTTATGCTCCCCTTTTTGTTTACTTTGTACAGCTATTTCTAAATTGGTGTTGGGTACCAGTGTTTTTCGGTCTTCATCTCTTGGCTGATTCTACTTTGCTCTTGGCTGCTTTGCTTCTCGTGATACTCTTAACATTTTACCTTTTTTACAAGATCAACCCCATTGCTGCATATCTGCTTATTCCATACATAGCGTGGTCAACATTTGCTTGCTATCTTAATTTTACCGTATTTAGACTCAATAAATAAAACATTTCTAAAATTATTTATTTCTATTATAAATGGAATCTAATAAAACGTAATTTCATATCCGTGTTTTATTTAAACAGCAATGCATTAGGTCAGAGACTACTAGAATATAATGTATAGTAGTGTCTGTTTAAGCTAACAACACTATTTGGCATTATATTTATTTATTTGTATACTTAATCTTGTAAAATAAGCAAAGAAAATAATGTACAAAATAATATAAAAAGAAATGACTAATAAAAACTGTTAGCTGAATTAAATGCTCTGAATGAGGCCCAACGACATATCAAATGTGTGCAGCTGTTTTCAAATTTGTAGGAGTTAACAAAATAGTTCCAATATAGTTTTTGTTGGGATTTATTAACTGAATTTGTTTTATCAAAAAGTTTATTTTTGATGACAAATGAATATAAGTTGGCAAGGGAACAATCCGAACAATAGTTTTGAAGAGACTTACACTTCTTTATGGAAGCATTCTTAGACAGTAATTGCTTTGATGAACGTAGACTTTTAACACCAGGAGAATAAAATAAAATAAAGATTTTAATTGTACTTACCCAGTTAAAAGTTTGTTAAAAAGTATTCCAGATATAAGGATAAGGGAAAACATGAATATTTAAAAGACTATTTATATATTTGTCCTTGTTTACTATCCATTTTGTGCATTTTGTTCTCTAATTTTAAAAAATTTTGCTTACTAGGTAACCAAATGTTTGAAGTGTACGTTAAAGTTGATCTAATTAAGTTTAAACAAAGTAGTTTTAACATTAATTGTTGCCATAAAAGGTATATTTCTTTTCAAAGTTAAGAAGATACCATAGCATAATCTTAGTTTAGCAGCAATGTGCGTAGACCAGTTCAAATTTGAAGAGAGGTAAACGCCAAGATCTTTAACTGTATTACTTGCAGGTAGCCAAAAATCATGTTGTACGCCATTATGCTAAGGAATTGCTAAAAGATTGAACTTATGTCGGTTTAAACTATCTCATTATCAAGAACCCGATCTGATATATTATTGTAATCTATAACAATATTATCTGTTGAAGTTGTGAAAAATTTGCAATCTGCAAATAAAAAGAATTGATTCTTGGCAGCATGGTGGAATTTCTATGTTATGCTAAATGTGTACATTTATTCCACTAAAGAGCAATTTTGAGATTTGAAATAAATATTTGAGTGCTACATAAGTTTTCGGAAAGCTTCAATTTCAAGCATAGATGTATTGTGCAAACATAAACTTTTTTGAAACTAAATTGCAAAGAAAATATTGCTGTTGTGGCCTAGAAAATTCGAGAAATTTCCGATGACGATACTATTGCAAAAAATATTAGCGAGTTTTAGAATTTAAGCCATCAAGGCTTATAAGAAATATATATAATTGCTTAAGCTGTGAACGATTTTAAAAGTGATTAAATTGATAATAAAAGCTTAATTTCGAAATACAATTGTAAAGTTAGGTTGCAATAATTGTAATTCGAACTTTTACTTAATTTTTTTAAATTATTTGAATATATACATTTATATGTTAAGTAATAATCACTATATTCAAAAGAAATCTGTTGTACTAAAATATTCAGGAAGAACAGATTTCTTAGTTGAGTATATTGTAATTTTATGTATATATAGCATAGAGTATTTTATATACAGTATATATATATATAATAGTATATATGGCATTTTATATATAGTATATAGTATTTTATTACTTGAGTATATAGCATTAACTATGTTAGGTGTTAATGAAATACTTATAAATTTCTATTATTTCAACTTCTAGTGTGAGTTGAACTTCACATGCAAGTATTGCATGATTAAGGAATATATTTAATTGCCGCCCAACTAGGGTAACAATAATAAAAAGGTCTTTTAATGTCCATAAGCATCTATTTTATATCAATTTGAATATAAATATAACGAATCTATTTGAAATAAATCTAAAGTAGGATCTGATCATTTAAACTAAAATATAAGCGTTCAATTTCAATGAATGTACATCCTGAATATTGAGTCTTGGCTTAACCCGCTGAGAAGGTTTGCTGACCCGATCCGAGTAATTGCTGGCTAATTGTTAGTATAGTAAAATATACAGAAAAATGAGTAGGGGTTGGCGATATGCCGCACCAACTTCAGTACCATGGTATTTTCCAATACCGCAATATTTTCGATAGTAATATGCAAAAATATTGACAATAAAAAAAGAACGACTCATTTTTGAACAATAAAATCATTTACTATTTAGAATGATATGATGTAAAATCTTCATGTAGTATTATTTATAAAAAATGAAAATGAACATATTAATTTATTAGCAGTGGATTTGTCACCCGATACTCTCTTAGATAAAATGACTACCCATATTCAAAACGATTTCGAATGATCCCTAAGGTTGAGTAAAACAGACAACTTTAGAGATCTATAACATATTTTATTGCCTAAGATAATTTCATTAATATTAATGTTAATACTAACGTCTGCTGCATTTAATTCGGGAGCAATTTTTTTATTTTTATAATTACCTACGATTTAACTAAGATTTTAGATCCACGAAATATACCTGAGATACATGGATCGCATTTTCAGATCCAGATCCATTCCAGTTCCATGGATCTGGAGATGCGTAGAAAATTCTATTGCCTATTTAAATTAAGATTATTGATTTTTCATATTTGGACACTAACCTATAATTGAATTGAAAATAGTACATCACCAAATCGACTTACTACAATATAAATATATAATTACAAACCCCTGTTCAAATTATTTCTAAATTTTAATAATAGAAATATATATTTACAATTTTTTGGCTTTTCTTTCAATGCTCAAATGAATCAGTAATAATTTACTTACCACGTGTAATTCCAGACATCCTTTATAACATAACTGCAAGATTTTCTATACGCAAATGAACTAAGCAAACTTAAATGTATATAGCACAAAGAAATCATCTATCAGTTTTAGAGCACAGTTGGCAAGTGAAATTTCCTGTAAAAAACAAAGAATAAAACCATTTCCACGTAACCATGACTTTTGAAACGTGTAAGAAATGCTTAAATTCGAAATCAGTATGAAATAATAATCAGCATTCACTATAAAAAGCAAGAGAGGCCATAATCAGATAACACATTTTTGTGACATGATATTATTTGAATTTTTTGCTGCGTTATATATTATTTGATAATTTTTTTACATAGTCATTTTCACCAGTGTGTTCTTGATATCAATACACTGGGAAATAATATCAAATTTTAACTGAGATGTTCAGTCAACCATAATGGATTCATTCTTAGATGTTAACCAACATATTTATCAATATGCTATAGCAAAAATAATTATTAAGAGGTCAGTGTTTTTAAACTGTCCAAAATGTACTTCAAGATATTCCAAAAACACATCAGTGTCAGGACTAAAAATTCGTACTTGAAATTTTCTGACATCTTGTTATTCCGCTTGAAAATTGTGACGAAAGTCTAAGGAACTCCTAAGTGAACAATATTCTAAAATGACAGTTTTTGTGTATTTGATCCTAGAAATCTTGAGATTCACAATTTGTTCAATGTTGGGTGTTAATGGTGATATTAAGTTTATTAAAACCAGTTGCACTTTATGATGAAATATTCCTTCAGAAATTTGGGTCAATAAGTAATTTTACATTTGCATATTAAAATTTCAACGTTGGCAGGTATCCAAAGTTATCAACGTTGATTAATGAATCCTAAAAATTTTTGTAGGTCAAATGCTAATTCTGTATATTCGAATTTTGATATAAAATTTAAGTAAACAATTGTTTGAAAAAAGCTATTTCTACCAAGATATTGGCTGCTTAGAACAATTTTCTATTATTTTTTGGTACAGCTAGGGATTGATTCTACGTAATAATCATGATTTCATGTGATTCATTTCAAAACCGAATAGGATTAAATTTAATATCATTAATGATTGTGTGCAATGTTTTCTTTGTTAGGGGTTAGTCACAGATGGAATGCAAACTTCTAGACAAACTAAGCTGGTTAGAGATGGGCCTTAAGCAAAAACTTAATTATAGAAAGCATTTCAAAAACTAGTAATTGCCGCATCAAAAGTAAAGGGTTTCATATTATCACAATGGCTTTTCAACAATAGGTAGCTCAAATCATAGTAAATTTTTTGAATTTCGCTGAGGCGTTTGACTAAATGAGCACAGTTGATATTTACTTCACGGTTTAACAAAATATTCAATTAATTTGCAAAAATGTGATATTTTGGCTTTCTTAATGTATTGTGATTTCAAAGAAATGTTAAGGCTTTAAAGTTTCGTAAGTACCATACAAAAAAGCAAAGTGAGTCATTTTTACAAGTTAGTTAATGAATATTATACTCACAGCATTGTTCCAATTATTTGCACTATAAACTTAAAAAATTATTTTTGCAATGTTCTTTGTCTTAGATTTGATTTTTAGCATGAGGAAATATTTTTGCCTTGTGAATTCAAATTTTACGTTATCATTTTTCAAACAGTTATCTTCACCTTTATGCACTTTTAAGGCTAACCTTAAAAAGTATCTCCATAGATAATAATCTCATGCAGCAATGCTAAAAAATCATATTTAGTTTGAAATGCTTAGCCTATTCAAAATTCTTTGCATCACTATACTCAGAGATTTCAGAAATATTGATAATCCAACTTTCAAAAAATCCGATAATTGCTAGTTTTGATGAAAATTGCACTTATGCAATAGGTTTTTTTTACATTTTGAACATCAATGTTTCTGAAGCATGTGCGTGTAGCCATACAAAAGATTGTGCATAAACTAAATTTTTCACGCTGAATATGATTTTTGTGAAATTTTTTCATATCATCGAATATATGTATGTATATATATATATATATATATATATATATATATATAA
>CABFPE010000399.1:608930-649523 GCA_900660155.1 Hofstenia miamia | reverse complement strand
GGGTTCGACTCTGACTTGCGCAATTTTTTTATTTTTTCATTTTGTCTTGCATGGTATTTTTAATTCAAATTATGCATATATATATATATATATATATATATATATAATTTTGAAAAGTGGTTAGCGGAGCTTCATCATTCTAAAATGTTTGGAAATCAAAACGCATAAAGTTTTTAAGAATGGATGTTACTATTGATTGAGATGGTTTATGATGTTAGCATATATTAGAGCTACAACATTTTTACCACATAGATATATTTTAATTTCACATAGCAAAATCAGCATAGATGTATATAAAATAACATTGAATTAACATGTAATTTATGTCATTAAAATATTTATATCAAATAACCCTGGTTCAAAATTTTCCATACTACGCCACTGTACAAGACAAAACACAAATTGATGTAAACAGAGTTGCACAAAGATATGAATAAAACAAAAAGCCAGGTCAAGCATGTATTATTACAGCATCCTATCTCATTTGCGTTCAATCTAGGTATTGGCACGTTATCATATTGTAGAATGTTTCTCTTCTAGGGACTTCATTCCACAGTGGAACATTCTAACCAAACAAATAACGAGTAATAAATGGCAGTTTGCTTTTTACTTGCAGTTTAGCGAAGTAATGTGGAACCAATTGTATACTCCAATAACAACCCAGAGAAGAAATATCTTGGTAAATCTGATAGTTGAGATTGCCTCCGGCCGGCGCAGAACTAAGAAAATCTAATCCCTACGCTCAGCTCATCGAAAGTTAAAAGGCCACACTGGCTTGTTATCGTAAATGTAAAAAAACCTTACTTGTCTAAACCTACATTATCCCTTAGGGTACAGAAGGAGTTACTGGCTTTCAGTTGCTGTACCCGAAGCGATGCCCTATATTTAGCTAAGGTACATGTTAAGCATTAATATAAAATAAGAAAAAACAATAAAATATAACCAGAAAAGTGAAGGCCAATTTGGGAAAATTTATTATATCTAAAATGTTAGTTAAATAGCGGTTCGGGAAATATGTAACTTTAATCTAGTGGCATAATCCACTATTTGAAATCAATATGCATACACACTTATGATATTCTTTGAATTTTCCTTTTAATACCATAGGTAAGTTATTTTTCCATTGGCATATACTCTTTTCTTTCGGTTTCACAACTCCGACCTCTCTGCAGTACAACAAACATTTACATCTACACTGTCCCAAGATGCTTCATTCAAACAATATTTCACAAAAAGTAAATCAGAAGAACAGTTATTGCTTATCGAAAAAATCTATTTTATTTTTAATAATTAACTTTAGTATGCTCTAAATATTAAATAAATGTAAAGCACCCCCTAGTCCCTGCCTCTGCAATATTGAGGGGGCAAAGCATCCTAGCCCCCCGTTCTCATAAATGAGAAGAAGTACTGTTAAGTGTGGATGAGGAAGCTGTAGAAACAGAAGCACTATGCTAGAAGATGTAGTGGAGAAACCCAAGCGGTCATTCCTTGATGTCACTATTGAGGTAAGGAAGTTAAGAATAGAGAAAGAAAGCATACCAAAGAAGTTACAGAAGCAGGGAGACCTACAACGCATAGCAGAATGCGATACATAGAGAATACTGGCGGAATACAGAAAACTGCGACAGTGAAGAGAACAGCAAGTGACTAAGGAAGGCAGGACTAAAGAGAAACAAAAAAAAGGGAACACCTGATCCATGTTTACAACAAAGTGTAAATGAATATGTATGCATAAGAGCATTTGCTTACAAAACAACTCAAAGACTTCGCTCCATTAATCAGTTAAATGTATATTGAGTTTAAATATATATATATTTATGACTTAATCTCAATGATCAAGAACCATTCCATTTTCAATAATGCTGTTATTGAATTTGAGCTAATTGATTGAAATACATGTATGTGAATATATTTTTCGAAGTGAAATGCATTTTATATACTATAAATAAATTTTAGTGATTCCTAAGTTAGATTTTCAAATCTGAAGTAAACGATACAGAGCAAACCACTCCGGCCATGCGATTTCTCTGCCAAATAGCATAATATTGAATGCTATAAAATATTTTAAATTTGCATCCCAATTATCCGTGCTTCCCTAGATAGATATGGGGCTTTTTAAAAATTTGGCCGAAATTAAAAAACCGTCCTATTGCGCAACAGTGTCCAATGAATGCTATAGAATTTATAAAAAATGTGTTGAAAAATAAGGTTTTTCTATTTTAGTGTGTAGATGTGATTGTAGGCTTTTTTCATGCGCAGCTTTGGTCTAGAAAGCCAAAACATTTTGTTGGAAAGATCATTAACACAGGGCCGATTGACATAAATCTTAGGCCCATGTCCATCTATATATGCTGCCTCAATTTAATGGATTGATCACAACCTTTGAAGAATAAAACGTAATATCATGCACACATATTTACCCGCACTTTTGAAATTATTTGCTCAACCGCATCTGCAAAGTTCTAAAGAACTGTGTGCAATCGAGATAACTCAACTGCACAATGCACACAAAATTTTGTGCAGGATTGCACAACTGCACAATATATACATATATATATATACACTGTATATATACATATAGATTATCGATATGTGTTGCTGATTCATGAAAACGCATACAATCGAACACGGCTATAAGAAAAACTTGACTGTAAGAAACTTTGTTGCGGACCCTCACTTCATCCTATCCTTAACCATATGAAAACCACGTCTGTAAGAACACGACAGTAAGAAAAACACTGCTGTAAAAATCTTATTTTTCCCCTTCTTTAAAATCACACAGATTTTTCACCCCTGAAAGAAAGCGATGCCATCACTGAAGGCGAGGCCATTAAAGCAAAGAACTTTGAGACATATTTGCAGCATTAGAATTAATCATGTTTGATTGGGGATCACTGGTCTCCTAATGGCTTCAATTTTAAGGGTGTTATATGTAAGTATTTTGATGACAGGTTTAATACGCATATTTTATTGATAGATCTGAATTACGCAGAAGACAAATCTTTGGAAGGTAAAGCATATGACATCTCCATATATCTTGATATCGAAACCGTCCAACCAATTCCATAACAAAATTAAATTCTTTTCCTCAACATCATTCATTAACCCAACCAAAAATTTGGAATACGATTGATTTTTCTGGGGGCGAGCTTTTGCTGGTTAATATTGACAAACAAATTCATAGGCTGCCTTTTTTTCCAAAGACTTGACAATTCTATACAAGAAATCCAGAAAAATTCTAATTATAGAAATTGGCGTGAGCTTGATTTGAAAAGAAAGCCCATGAAGATAGTTTCGAAAACAAGGTAGTGGAGAAGTTATTTGGATTTTTGTGCCCAAACATCGGTAATTTTTTAAAATTTTAGTTCAAAATAAATACAAGGAGATGCTTATTTGAGTGAATAGAGTATATTGCTCTTCAGGCAGTATCTATTACTTTGGGGTCAAAACTGGTAATGTGCACGAAACAGCGGCAAAAATGTATGTTTGTGCAGCTGCACAAGAGTGCAATTGTGCAGTCTATCAACTTCCTGCACAAATCTGCAGAAGTGCAGCTGCACAGATTTTGCACAATTGTGCGATTGTACACCAAGCCTGGGGCATACCCAATCAATACACGCAATGTTGGAGAAGCTAGAACAAAATAAGTATAAGTTCGAGCATCAAAAGATGAGAAGAATGTGGTACATTGGAGTTTAAGTAGCCAGCATGGGCTAGAATCAGGGGAGAAGCAGTATAGACATAAGCCAC
Organism: Hofstenia miamia; assembly: GCA_900660155.1. NCBI lineage: Eukaryota > Metazoa > Xenacoelomorpha > Acoela > Hofsteniidae > Hofstenia > Hofstenia miamia. The sequence goes on along the minus strand of CABFPE010000399.1, from coordinate 645,773 downwards.
AGAGAATAATAAGGATAAGATACTTTGGGACTTCAACATACATACTAGGAAGGTGATAGAAACACGGAATCCAGATAAAGTAGAAGCATGTAAAGGGAAAATAACGGGAACAGTTATAAACAGAGCATTGCCGAAGGAAGGACAGGAGTGTAGAAAACAAAAGGAAAATTAAGATAGATAAGTACAGGGATTTGGCAGAGGAAATAGAGAGGCTGTCTAAGCTGAAGAAGGAGAAGTAGTCTTAGCTGTAGCAGTGAGAGCAGTAAGTAAAAAAGATACTTGGAGGAATTAGGATTTTCGAAGTGGGGAGCTAGAGTCCTGAGGAAACCATCAGCGTCCATAAGAACTGGTGAGTTCCCGGAGATGAGAATCACACGCAAAGCTCGAAGTGATCCAGTCCAGACCGTGTTCCTGTCAGTTCGAGAGTTTCCTAAGATTGTTTGCAAAGTTAATTAATTTATCATTAATCTTTATTTCAATTCAATGTATTTCAAATTTATATGTACACTAGCATAAATGTACAAACATATTTATGACTGAGTATGCACACTTGAATGAATCAAACTGGTAATAATCAGATTCAAGAAATGCTTATTTCATCAATTGTTCAAAAATGTGCTTGTAAAGAATTTCACTATTCCTAACTCAGTGAAACAAAGTGAAATCTCCAAATTCCATCATCTATAGTTCAATGGAAAGTGAATAACAATTATTCATTGTTTTTGGTTTTTGTCAAAATCTTGATGTCTATCAGATTTAGTTCTTAAAAGTATTTTTTATTATATTTCATCATTGATTCTACATCTTTAAACAGTTTCTAGAGATTTTAGTCTTTGTCAATAATCTAATATAACCAGGTAATTCTAACTTCTCAGTTTATCATTTCATTTAGCATATTCAATATTTTTTCTTTGTGGAAAATCGGCGAAAAATTAATAAAACGAGAAAAAAGAAAATAAAATGTAAAATACTTGTTATTAACTATTCTTTGATTAAGCTTTTACAATTGATTTGAAAAAAGTGCAATAATTAGTTTATAGCATTTACTTGTTTTAGTAACTGCCATTTAACAAATGGAAACAAGCCGAAGCATACTAAGTTGTACATGGTTAAATACAGATGTTCTGCGTGAAAAGAAAATAACGACCAACAGGTACTTGTTCTATTTAATTGCATATTTCATTATATGTACAATGTAGAAATTCGAGTTATTTGATGCAATAAATCTACAAATGATTATTTTTCTTATTTTTTTATATTAGATTTGATTTGAAAAGTTAAACATCGAAGGCCTTGAGTTGAGTAGTAATATGAATCTCACAGAAACACTTACCGGATTCTGCGTTGGTAACTATCACAGATGCTGATGCTTTTTCTATGAAGCTGAACTTGTAGGCTAGGTGTACAAATAGGGATTTTTATCTTGATTTAGCTTTCCTAACAATTGGTAATTCTAGAAATAACAAAATGCACTCAAACAGCACGATAGATAAATGTAGGCTAACTCCTTTTTATTTAAGATTCAAATTAACAAGAATTAAAATCGCTACTGCAATCCTCCATAACAGGCAGACGCAGGTGCTCACGAGTTACCTCAGTTAGTAGCCTTGGTTGGCGAAAGCTGTAGAGAGGCGCAACCCTGCTAAATTTATTATTCACAACTTTTACCTAGTCTTAACATCAACTATGAACTTGTATTCAAGATCATGTAAGGAATATCTGTAGCGACTATAACTAACTGATTGCCGGTTGTATGAATTCATTCATTAGAATTGATAACAAAGATGGTTGATATTCAAAATTATCTAGAGAGCACAAGTAAGCACCATTGGGAACACGATAAAAATTATTTGACGATGATCACCATGAGCTGAGGGGAAAACCAATAGGCAATCTGAATCCACTTCTTGTTTTTTCTCGTATGCAAGAGCTCTGCTTTGGGTTTTGGCCCTGACAGCTTTTGGATTTTTTCTAAAGATTGATTAAGTAATAAGACAACACTACAGTTGAATCCATTTACAACAACAAACAAAACATTTTCTGAATAATTCTGAATAAATTATTTAGCGTTGCAAAAATCTAGGCTATAGGATAACCACATAAATAGCTTCTGTGATCTGTTTCAAGATTAGTTCAGGCGACGATTTTACAATATAATTCTGCAATGAGAAATTGTCCGTGTTTGTAATTCACTATGTCATTTTCTGAATTTTTGTTTTTTAAACCTTAGTTGTTTATCAATAATTAATAAAGTATTAAATTAAGATTTGTTATTATATATGATTTTATTATTTTTTATATTGGCTGTTAACAGCAAAACTACTTTGTGTTAACATTAACAGTAGATAAATCTGCCACCCCAGAACATGAACGAACTATATTTTTCTAAAAAAAGGCTACAAATGAAAATCCTAGCGCTTAGAGCAAATTTTTTGTAACAATCATTCAGTATTTATCGGGATTGGTCCTTCGACACCCCATCTTTACCATTGAGCTTACCTATAAACCCATTAATGTGAAGGATGTGACGAGAGAGCTTGGGGTGCTGTTCCCAAAAATTGCTTCATGAAATCTCCTATGCTGCTATCAAATTTGAGCAAATATACGGCTTTTAGAATATATTTATATATAATTATACATGTATAATTATTGCTCTATGGTATAGTTATATGTTGAATTTGATATGAATATATCCTAACAGTTTGATATATCAGCGAGTACACTATGAATGTGATATATTTATGTAAGCAACTGTAAGAATCTCAAGGCCAATTTTAAGTACGTCATGTAGTTATAAAATCTTTAAAAAATATTGTTATAGAAATAAGTAAATGAGTTTCCTTACACATCATAGTTTTAAATAACACAATTACCTATATAACTATATCTTAGGCATATAATTATATGATCCATATGCTCCTATGTTATATGATGGGAAAGGTTTCAAGATTGTTATATAATTGAAATTTAAGAATATTGTATATTAACAGGCGTATTCATACAGATTTATATCAAATATATTAACCATACCGTACTACAAATCACCCTAAGATTGTTATATAATTGAAATTTAAGAATATTGTATATTAACAGGCGTATTCATACAGATTTATATCAAATATATTAACCATAGCGTACTACAAATCACTTATCATACAGATTTATATCAAATATATTAACCATACCGTACTACAAATCACCCTACCGCACCGCACTACATTGCATTCAAAATACTTGAACAGGTCTCAACTGCACATGTATTATACTACATATTTTTACAAAGACTCTAACCAAGATCCTTCTTATATGCTATTGTCATAAATATGACTATTTACAATTTTCTGATTGAATAGGAAATTGTGTAAATGCGCGGAAGATAAAACCATAATTCATTAATATTTGTTCAATACATAAATGTTAAGCAAGCTGATGTTTCAAAGGCTTCTATATGTAGCATTTGATTTATCCTTTCAAAGTAATGTCAAGCTCATAAGTAGGATACTTAAGAACAATTTGCAAGTTTTTGAATTATTGTTTGACTTAATATGGCTTAAGCTTCTTAAAAAGTTATAGAGGTTTGCAAGCATTTTAACGCAGTCTAGTCTATGGAAAATTGTAAAATGCTGTAAAATTTCTTCTGCGAGAAGTGTTGTTGAGTAATTTAGCAGATTTTCTTTGAACTACAAATTTTTTACGACAATTATATTTAATTGAAAATTTGGTTAGTAATTTAAATTGAGTGGAATTTGAAAAGCACCCATTGCAATAGTCAATGGCTTCATGCTAGATATAGTTTTTGGTAGTGCAAGACTTTATAAATTGCAAACAATCTAAGTAGGATATCTATATGTTAATGCAAGTAAGCATGCCACATCAGAAATGGAAACGGTCAAGCGCGAACCGTGGTCCGTTCTCAAAATGGCGGTTTTTTTGGTCCGAGAATTTCCCTAAATTATATGCAGAGCGAAGTAATTCAGCATTCTATTTGTTATTTCAATACAATATATATTCCCAAATTTATACATGTGTATAGTACTATATGTGTACACATATTTATATCGAAATATGTAAAATAAATAATTTATATTAAAAACACACAAATTATTCGACACATTAATTAATAAACAGCTATTTCTCTTTAAAATGCTTTGTTTTGATATCCTATAATTTAGGTATAATATTTACCATGCTTTTCCATAATATTTACTGAAGGTAGTTGTCAACAATCAGTACAGATTTTACAAAGAAAATTCAGTTCCTGGCAATTTGTAAACAATAGCAGGCTGTCCAAAATAGCAGGGGTTCTTGCAATAAACCTAGGTTCCTGTAACCATAGTAACTACTAACCGAAAGTATGAACCCGAGACTAAAAAAATAACTTAAATTGTTCAAACCGGGAACATTTCACAAAATTTTCTTTCAATACATTTTGCGTATATAGTCCTATAGCCTAATTTAAAAATATTTCACTTGATTATTATAAATAAGGTCTATCAAAGTTCCGAAAACCACAGTGCCCACATCTCTTCTAGGCGTTTTATTGGATTTCATATCTGTGAGTAAAATTGTATATCCCATTAAGCAAAGATTGTTATCTCGACATTTCACAAAATGTTCTTGGGATGTTCTTGCATTGTGCGTAAATATGTCGTCATTAAGAGTTTTGCACAAATGTTCCAACAAAACTCACTGATTTGCACTAATTACACAACAATGGTATACATTAGAAGAGATTTGTAAAGTATTGCATTACTTCATTATTTTTACTATTTCCAAACGTTTATTTATTGGTTATGAAAAATTAAGTCCTATAGTTTCCCACAACGACATATTTGGGTAAGCTAAGGTATAATTACAAAATACCGAGCAATTCAAATTATCAGCATAATTATGGTAACAAGCAAAGAATTTTTTACTAATTCCATAGCCATACTTTTTCGTTGCTCTCCAAGCAACAGTTTGTGCTTCGAAAAACTCCGTTCGACGTCCAACAGGTAATTGAAGAGAACTTAAGGAACGAAATTTCGAAAGGTCCTAACATCTACAGGGACTGCTTTTGTTGTCAGCCTACCTGTGCTCAAATCGTCTAATACTTTCAGAATTTTCAGTTCAGTATTCTTCTCAAACACTTTTTTTGACAGGTTCTGGTTTGCAATCCTTTCGACAGGCCATTATTTACTCCTATTGTTAACATTCACGTAACTGCCACACTTGCAACTTACGTTGGCATTTCTGAGAATTTGGAGATGTAAGCATGCAGCTCAATTTATATAGAATTAAGCTAACTTTCTGTGACCTATGTAGTCAAATTTTGCCAAAGATTTAAGTGTTACATTGACAATTGACCAGCTTAGGTAATTTTACGTTATTTCTCCAAATTTGGTAAATGACGTTAATTTATGCGAACTTAGGTAAACGTAGGTAAGCTTAAGTTCTTTAGTTCAAATCGCGGCCCTATTTATTACCTATGGATCTGGATTTGAAAATGCAACCCATACTATATGTAGCGTTTAGCAAACCACTGCTAAAAATCGACTAGTGAGTCTTCTCAAATCTCTTTTTACAAATAAAACTCCAAGCAAATTGTTGTAAAATTCGAGAAAAGTCTACTAAAAAGTAAATGATTTTACAGTAGCTCTTCTTAGTTTTATCCAAATTTCTGCATTTTGCCAAAAAAATACCGCGGTATAGGAAAACAAAACAGTTATTGAAGTGGTACATTCACTATCCCGCCCTTTTCATTTTGCTGTAATTTTCATTTTTCTCATGTCGCTGTTAAATTACAATTGCTTTTTTTAAGACTTGCTGATTTTGTTTTTTAATAATTAGTGGATCAGTGGAAACCCCATAATTAGCCGACGAAATGGTGAGTGAAATTAACTCTTTAAATAAGATCTCAGTTGTTTGATGAATTTTCAGCACAGAAATAATTTTCAATTTTAAAAGGCGACCTTAATCTTCAACAACTAATTTTTAAAATCACAAAAATATAGGTTAGTACTTAAATAAAAGGTAAGTACGTGTTAATAATGAGAGAACACAGTATTTATGAATATGTATTTCGAGGATTGCTGGAAACAAACACTGTAATTAATTAGAATTGGAAACCATTTAAAGATTTTGAAGAATATAATTCGACAACTTCAAAAATTTAAGAAGCCTGAAATAAATATCATAAAAATATTTTGAACCACTCCTCTAAATTTCTAATAGATTAGTGCGTATTTAAAATTTTACATGAATGTTATCTCAAAGCATATGCAAGCATTCATTCATTTTTGTATCATAATTGTTTTCGAATAAATCTATGTTGCAGGAATTCAACCTCAGTCTGGAAAATGTAGAATAAGTGCTTAGATTTATGTGGATTTTAACATCTAACAGTAGAGAAGTGTAAAAATTTTCAAATGTCATAAATGTAGGATGGAATGCATGTAGTAGTAATGAAACTTGACGTATATCATTTCATACACACGAAAGAACAAATCCTACATTAATTTTGAAAATCTTAGATTAATTTACATTGCTAAAGAAAGTGCCCCAGGCAAAGATATTCCCAACTGATCGTACCTTTGTTCTTTCCTAAGGGATATTCTTGATTCTGTCATAATTCCCATGTATATTATGTTGACAACGCCGCATTTATAATGTCGAATATATTCACATTATATGCATGACAAGCGTCACGAAGTATTACTTAGTACATTATGTGGATAAAGCTTAATTTATAATTCTTTGAACAATTACACTCTATAGGATAATGAAATCTTTGAATTTCAATATCATTCAGAAACAATTAAACAAACAGATTTTCCTAGAAGCCGTGCAAAAAAAAGATTAAATACATTTCGCCTAGTTGAAGAAGCAGCTAACACAAAAGCGACGGGAAGATTTTCCTCGAAAAAATCCAAGTGAAACCAATAGTAAAGGCAACATATATATTTACGTCCGACGACCATACAGATGTAGGAGACGAAAATGATGACTATACTGCAGTAGAAGAGAACACTCAAGATAGACTAGACAATTTAACATGACCTATTTGCAGACAGTATCTCAACTTTTAAATTTGATGAAAGTTTGCTCTGACTTAGTGGTTTAATTAAAGAGGTTTTTATTGTCTTTGACATTTTCTTGCTTTCTGAGTACATTTCTTAATCAAGCAGAAAGTATTATTTGGACAATGGTGATAACGTACATACCAACGGTGTTTATAACCCCTAGAGAAGATACCTGGCTCCTTAGTAAACCTGCTATAAATGCTAAGTAATGGCTTTTTCTTTTCGAATAGTAGTTGAATATTGTTATGATTCTATAGATCACTTAATAAACTTTACAGCAAACTGTAAGGCAGAACTGGTGTAATTTTGTAAATTTTTAAATTCTCTTGGAATTAATTTAAGCATCTGCTGCTTTTCTAACATCCTAGCATTAATTAAGGCAACAGTAAATTTCTCATCAAGATTTAATAGTTTTAATATATAAATAAACGTCCCTAATCAACTAAAATCAAATAAGCAAAGGTAAATTAATGAATTTCAAATAAATGCTAGTGAATATCATTGAAATACAAAACGCACATGTTAAGTAATACACATAATAAAATATTAGAAAGAGGCGGAGCAAAGACTACTAAGTTCATTTTATAGAGGGGGCCTGGACTTCTCTCGAGAATGTGAAGGTGGGGATTTCCCACTGGAACCACCCTTTTCTACGACCTGACATCTAGTAAATGACATAGGACATGTTGTTTGCAATTCAACATGTTTGAATTAATTTTAAATATAGAAATCTCAGACGGCCTTAAACGGACCATGGTCCCGCTAAATTATGCATGGGACTTGTTCTCCAACTATCTCGCATACTCTAAGGAATTTTACTCATTTGGAAATAAGGGAGCACTGAGGAAGATGACCGCAAGTCGCTTTGAGATTAGTTGACAATATATTTTATTAAATTCTACAAACTTTTTCACATAATGCCACTTATTTAAACCGATTACGCGGATTACTTTATTGTCTGCAAGGAATTCGACAGAGTTGGAATTGGGCTGGGCCGGATTTTTGACACAGCAAATTGGGCCGGGCTTGGGCCTAATGTTATAATTGGTATTAGAAATATAAGAAAAAATACACTTGAAATATTAAACTTTGCAAATGACAACAAACATTCTTGTTAAATTTAATCAGTCCTGCATTGTTGGCTGATGCAATACTTCTAATCTAACATCTAAATTTGTCTACTACAATTAAAGAGTGATTCTGAAAACTCCCACTTACTTTGTGTTTATTTAAGATGATGTAAGTTGGAAGAGAATAGAAATAATTGAATATATAAGAAATGATGTGTGCTCTAAATGATGAAAAGGACGATTGCAATCCTGGTACTATATAGTTGTGGCAATGCACATATAACTAAATTATTGGTGAAAGTAGGAAAAACTTATGAAACATTACATATATTATACCTTGGCCGTAGGACACAGTACTCATCACGGAGTTGCAATAAGGGTGGTTCCTTCCAACAATAGTATGATTATGATAATGACTTTAAATTCCAAAATTTTTTCACCTTCTCTGATATTAAGCCTAGCTGAGAATGCTTAGCGCCTTGTTGCAAGCATACATTTAAAGATTAATGAAAAAAATACAAATATATTATCTATGTTTACTACTTCAAATTTTAAGGGATATTTTCATTAGGTATGCAGGAAAGTATTTTTTCCTTAAAACATTACATAAATTATTTCAGTAAAAGAAATTGACAACATTTTAAATGAAATTCATGTAAGAGCTTGTAAATTTTTTTAGTGAAACTCCATTAGTTTTGTAGAACATATAAAAATACGTTTATTAATTCAAATAAACACAAATTTCATTTTCATATAGAATTATTTTTTAAGAAATGTTTGGATAAAAGAGTAGCAAAATAGAAAAACCCCTGTTGTGGTTCTCTTTTGTTAAGTTTTGTTTACATGCAAACGGCTAATTACAGTAATAGATTTCAATGTAATTTGGCAGTTAAGCTTTCCCATGCTCAGTTAGTAATAAAATATCTGGAGAATAAACATAAATCGTTGTCGGTTATGCCAACAAGCACGATTATTTCACTTAACATTACAATACTATTAATGGCTTCATTTTTATGTGTTTTCCATAAACGTCTAAGCAAAAGATTAAAATACAAACAGTTTCATTTATAAAAAGGGGAGACACACCTCATTTACATTGTGCACTCTGATTTTGGAGATTTATTATTTTGTGAGACGAAAGCGTGTAACAATTTTAATAAACCAACAAAAATTTAATAAATTCTAAGCAATTAAAGGTTAATCTATGCACAAATTTAAGGCAATTTAGAAAATTTTTGTCTTCATTGCTAAATTTGTAAAAATGGATATTCAATACTATTTGGTGGCCAAATGCATTCATTTACAGGAGTTCAACTTCCTAGCTCCCACGATTACGAATGTGTATGACACGTTTATTGTATTAAGTTAATAATGCAATTTGAATTTCAACAGAATTGAATTAGCATTGTTGACGGACTAAAGTGGATATGCAGCTATGCACATATTAATCAATACATTATGCAAATTATTCTATGAAATTCATAGTGTAATGCTTATGAGTCAGGCCCGTAGCCAAAGGGTGTTAAGAGGGGTCAAACCCACCCTGAAAGGTCAGGCATCTGCTAAGGTGTATAATTGCATTTGTGTTAGTGCCTGTTATGTCATACCTGAAACTTGTTGTCAGGCATTGGTAAAATAGAATGATTTTATGTTTAACTTTACACGGTTGATTTGGTTTATATTTTCAAAAATTTTTTGCGGGGATTCACCACACCTTTGGTCACCTATTTGATCACTATACTAGAGGACCTCACAAGTAAAAAAATCCGCGTACGCCCATGGATGCAACAAAAATAAAATGGGGTATAGACTTGGTAAAATTTTTGTTTATGTTATAAAGACACTCGAAATTCCCATCAACACCTGAATGCTCATCAACCCCTTTAGGTGATTATGCTGGCTACGGGCCTGTTATTGGGACCTTTGAGGGAAAAGACATTATCAATGGCCTAAAAGTAAAAAATTGGGCAAACCCGGGCTTGAGCCTAGTGTGCATTGAGCTGGGCAGGGCTTGGACCTAAAAAATCGGCCCAATTTCAACTCTGGAATTCGATGAATCGCAAAAGCATATTGGTGTGGGCTCTATCGGAAATTGTTAAAAGTATCGTATTTAAGAATTGGCGATTTTATTTCAAGAATCATCTGTCTCAGAATCGCTTAAATATATTCTTAAGCATTATGTTGCTATTAGTATTAACCTGCTTCTTTTCATTTTTGTGATTTCGACAATACTACACTGTAACCTCTCGCTGTGGATATTAAATTGTAATCTTAACGTGTTAGACTGCAGTATGAGAATGAGATATGCACTTGTACTCAGAAAATCTATGAACTTACATAATGCAACTGTAAAATTTTGGATTAAGTTTCGCTATCCTAAATTTTGAATTAATGGTTAAAAGAATACTTGCTGGTGTAAATCTGATTGGTACTGTGACTCAATAGACACATAGACATTGCTTAATAACTTCAAGCATTTTAAATTTGTAGAGCATCAAAAATAAAAATTGCAGAAATCTTGAATACAGCAGGGTACAACACATAGCATCCTCACTCATCATTATAAGTCCAAAACTCACTGCAATTATATACTTTTGCACTGATTGCATTGATCCTTCATATTTGTATCAGTGAGATGCAATTTCAGTGTCTATTTTTTTCAATATTTAGAAAATTTCACGGGCTTCCCTCGGCTTTGATAAGTCAAGATTTTTATGTTTAGGCCAATACAATTTGAACAACAGATAAGAGCAGCTTACTAAAAAATCGGTAGGTTAATGTATGCTCTTAATTAATATTTACAAATTTATCTAGTTTCGAGGATTAATTATAATTATATGCCTTCGAAGTCAGCATTGATTATAAATCATTAATCAGGCAGTAATACCATACATCACGTAGATGAAAATCTTGAAAATTTTATCTAAAAAGACATTGATAGCCAAAGGCAGAAATATGTTAACCTGAGCTTTGAAGATTTTCCGAGCATATAACACAATATGCAATAAATTTTCCATCAATGACGACACCCCAATAACCAATTTGTATGAGACAGTCACCATGTGAATCCTTAGTTTCAAAACCAGATAATAAAGTTCTGAATTTGAACAGCATAGTCCTATTCGCTGGGTAAGAAACCAATATTCTACTGTATTGGTGTGAGGGGTAGTATTACTCTAGCAATAGCGCGATCGAGGACGATGCTAATTCGTCAAAAGAAATGTCTTGCTGCTGACCACTGTCACTGTGACTGGGAAACTATTCTACTTGCAATTCTTTGGAATGCTTTCTTGGATTCATGGTCACATGAACCGTATACAGTAAACGCAAATGGCAGCCACTCCCAGCCCAATTCGAAACAGTTATTGCCATTTTCTCTGTGTTTTTTCTCCTCTGCAACATCAAGGCATTTAACAGTTGCTACACTCGCTCCAGTACTGGAAAAATTATTGAGCGAATGTGTCACAGCAATAACGCCAGATTTGACGATTGACCGACAGATATGAGTTTTCCGCTGGTTTTCATCCAAGCAAACACCTTGTTCCAGCTTTGGATTCATGAGGACTACCCGGCATGCATTATAAATTGCCTTTCTGAGAGTGTTATATCGGTGGATAAAAAATGTGGTGGTGTATCAAAAAATGTCAAGACTCATATTTTTGCATAGTGTGCACCTGGCAACTTTTTCTATTAAACTGAAACTTAAACGCAATTTCAATAATTGGTGGACTTCTCTGTCTCAAAGCGGAAACCCAACCCTGGTGGCAAGTAACCAATCAGACGCATGTAGAACTTCCACAGAAGATAGTCTAACAATATCAACTGGACTTTTTTCTGCTGTTGTCACTCGCTTACAGCTAGCAGTATCAATTGGTGATGAAAGAACAGCATGTGAAGCTTGTGGTGTATCATCATAAGACAGTTGGTCAGTCTGATCAACCAAGAAATTGAAAATGTAGATTGCGCTGCTTAGGTCGGTAGAAGTATCAAAAGATGTTGAGAAAGAAATTTAAGCAGCTGTTGCGTGTTTTTCACAGCGCGAATTCCCAGACCACCAAGACGGATTGGTAGTTGCGCCTGCAAACGGGCATTCTTTGCCAACTCTCTTCTAGTAGAATCTTCAGGGATTGCATGACAGATTCATCAAATATTTGAAGATATTCTAATGCAATATGGGTAATCTTGCAGAAACAGCCGCACATACCCAACAATAAAAGTGCCACTTGAGGATCTTGTAAGAGTGACAAGTGTTTAAAATTGTTGCCTTGCCGATAAAACTTTGACTTTCAACTTTTCAATACAAAAGGTGTTGTCACCTATAGGAGCACCAAGTATTTCAAGGTTACAAGCATCACTTTTTTGCATATTTTCAAGGAACATGGATAAATTTGCACAACTGAATATTGGCATTTCTTCAAATTGATTTTCAATCCTAACCACTTAGTTGAATTATTGATAATTTCCAAGCATTGGAAGTGTGTGTTTCACACACAAAATTCCATCATCTAGATACCGAAAGTTGTACTGTAAATCCTGGATAAAATTGAGATTTCGAATCATTGCTTTTAGTGCTAAGGCAAAGAGTTAGGGACCAAAGGATCTCCTTGTTGTACACCTGCTGCTGAAGTGAAGAAAAATTCACGTGGCGTGCCAAAGAATTGGGGGATCTTTGTTGAAGAAATCAACCCAAGGAATTATTTCAGGTAGATACAAAGCACATTGGTCTATTACTGCTGACGTGATATAGTGCTAAATGCAATTTTCATGACAATCTTCAAAATGGCAAAGTCTTTTTTATTCGAATTTTCTTGAATAATCGCTTGCATTCTGGGAATAACGTGTTCTGCACTTCCTGGACAAGCCACTCCAAACTGATGTATTTCTTTAACTTTTGTTGAAATAAACTTGCCTATACATTTCCCAGCAAGACATCGTAATATTTCTCCAATGGCGATAGGCGTTATATCTAAATTCATTACATGCTCAGACTTCTTCAGAGCAACGGAAGAAGCACCAGCAATGTAAGATGTTGTTGCCAATGGAGCTTTACCAGAAACAGTTTGCGAAGTGATGCTTCCAATGAAACAGGTGGCGTTACTTCTCATGCTTCTAGCAGGTGCACTATTCGTAAGCCTGAAAGGTCACATTCTGTTCCTTTTGAGAATGATCGAAGTATTTCAAGGATGTTCGTGTTGGTAGGAAATTAAAAAGATGAACCATGTAATGGTGGGCATAAAGCTGAAGGTTGGTTGAGATACTTTTCTTTGAATAAGCGTTTTGATCCTTTGAGTTTGATGCAAGGCCTTTGAAGTTCAACACTCGGCTTGCTTTCCGATACAGCGGCATACACAGCCGTTTAAACAGGGGCTTCCTGTCCTGATATAAAATTTGCATAAAAATGTTTAAATACAAAATTGATTTCATGTTAATTCAACATTATTATGTGTACAGTTATGTATATTTTGCAATGTGAAATCAAGATATCTATGGTTATGTACAAGACGATATGGTATTGCCTTGGTATTGTACAAAATGTAATTTTCATTTTTTACAATATTACATTTGGTATTCAAAGCTATGAAGGTGTTCTTTGGTAAGAGGGTAAAGTGTCTAAGCTCAAGTATATGATGAATCAATACAATCCATCATCATTAATGGCAAATACATAATTCGATTTTTAAGCGTAATCTAGCAAAAATGTATACGCCTTGATTGCGCAACATTTTTGCAGGATGAAACTCCATGCCACTTTTCAAAATGACGTTAAAAGATTAGTGTTTTAGATTTTCCAAATTATACTAATTATCTGTTTTTATAAATTAATGAAAATTTAGGCATAATTCTGAAGATGTTCACAGAAACAGCATGCAAAATTTAAGTCGAGGAATTTTTAATTCTTTGGTCAGGCTTACATGTCTTGTTATATGTATTTCAGAATGCATGCAAACAGTGTGCACGATGAATTATTGCTAAAACAATACTTGCCAATATTTCAAAAAAAGTTTTTATTTATTGGGAAAAATGTATTAATAATTTAACAATTTTCGCAATTTTGTCATACCAAGATTGATTTGCAGATGCACATTTTACGGCTTACCAGAAGAACTTACTCCCAATAACTCGGAATAGACAAATATTNTATTTCTCCAATGGCGATAGGCGTTATATCTAAATTCATTACATGCTCAGACTTCTTCAGAGCAACGGAAGAAGCACCAGCAATGTAAGATGTTGTTGCCAATGGAGCTTTACCAGAAACAGTTTGCGAAGTGATGCTTCCAATGAAACAGGTGGCGTTACTTCTCATGCTTCTAGCAGGTGCACTATTCGTAAGCCTGAAAGGTCACATTCTGTTCCTTTTGAGAATGATCGAAGTATTTCAAGGATGTTCGTGTTGGTAGGAAATTAAAAAGATGAACCATGTAATGGTGGGCATAAAGCTGAAGGTTGGTTGAGATACTTTTCTTTGAATAAGCGTTTTGATCCTTTGAGTTTGATGCAAGGCCTTTGAAGTTCAACACTCGGCTTGCTTTCCGATACAGCGGCATACACAGCCGTTTAAACAGGGGCTTCCTGTCCTGATATAAAATTTGCATAAAAATGTTTAAATACAAAATTGATTTCATGTTAATTCAACATTATTATGTGTACAGTTATGTATATTTTGCAATGTGAAATCAAGATATCTATGGTTATGTACAAGACGATATGGTATTGCCTTGGTATTGTACAAAATGTAATTTTCATTTTTTACAATATTACATTTGGTATTCAAAGCTATGAAGGTGTTCTTTGGTAAGAGGGTAAAGTGTCTAAGCTCAAGTATATGATGAATCAATACAATCCATCATCATTAATGGCAAATACATAATTCGATTTTTAAGCGTAATCTAGCAAAAATGTATACGCCTTGATTGCGCAACATTTTTGCAGGATGAAACTCCATGCCACTTTTCAAAATGACGTTAAAAGATTAGTGTTTTAGATTTTCCAAATTATACTAATTATCTGTTTTTATAAATTAATGAAAATTTAGGCATAATTCTGAAGATGTTCACAGAAACAGCATGCAAAATTTAAGTCGAGGAATTTTTAATTCTTTGGTCAGGCTTACATGTCTTGTTATATGTATTTCAGAATGCATGCAAACAGTGTGCACGATGAATTATTGCTAAAACAATACTTGCCAATATTTCAAAAAAAGTTTTTATTTATTGGGAAAAATGTATTAATAATTTAACAATTTTCGCAATTTTGTCATACCAAGATTGATTTGCAGATGAAAATTTTACAGCTTACCAGAAGAACCTACTTCCAATAACTTGGAATAGACAAATATTCCTCCAAACAAAAAATTATGATCAATTAAAGCTGTCATCGAAGGTGTTATCCGCCATGACTAGAAATAAAAGTACATTCGAAATAATTTCTTTTAAATTTCTATTATATAATAACAAATTTGAGTACTTTACTTTGTGGTTGAAAAATATTAATGTTTTTTGAAAAAATATTATTGTATTTCCATGCAAGCTAAGAAGAGACTTTGCACATAACAATTTTTTAGATGAAAATCATAAATATATTTTACAATTTTTCACTCATATATAGGGCTTCCCATTTTGCTGTTAACAGCTAAAGAAGCTGTTTTTGTTATTTAAAGTAACTAAAAATATTAAAGAACAGGACGAACTAAACTTTGACGGTGAAATTCAGCTCATTTAGTGAATACATAAGACAAACCTAAAAGAACTGATAACAAAAAATGTAAAGTTCCAAAAATTCTCTTGTTTATACGTTAAAGTTCGTGAAACAATCATTACCCTTAATTAAGGTATTAGATGGGTTTTTAAAACCTGATTTGCTTTAAGGGATGACTAAAAGAAACCTTGGTTCAATATTGTTCTACAAACACTTAATTTCTTTAATGTGGTTAAATAATACTTTAAAATACTAAAGTATTAATATATTTTCTAAAACCTATAATTGTCTTCAGAATGTTTAATATGTTTGTAATATTCCCAAATTGCAATGTATGTACTTACTGAAATTATTTCTTTGACGTAGAACCAATATCTTAAACTGTTGGGATGAAATTATATACAATTATTGCATAGATGGACTGGGGCGGATTTTTGTGAACTGTCCTGCCCCGCTCCACAGAATTTGTGCCCTGCCCGATTTCCACGTGTTGACATCTGCCCCACATTGCCCCATGTTTTATATTCTACCACCCCTCATTGCCCCACGTTATATATTCTACCGCCCAATATTGGCCTACTTAAAAATTCTGCTCCAAAAGTACTTAGATATTTTATTGCCCCATACTTGTTCTAAACAATTTTCATTTCACTACACCGCACCACCACTCAAATATTAAAAATCCTTACTCCCTAAAAGATACAGGATCATTTTTTAAATGTCATCTCTACTATAACTACCAATAAGAATCTTATAAAAGTGATGCCAATGCACATTAATAACATTATTAATAGAAAAATGAAATTTAATTTTAACTCTAAAGAGCTTTTTATAAAGCTAATATTTTATGTAAAATATTTATACAATAACAATTGCACTCCTTCCATGTAATTGCAAAGCCTATTGACTACAAATCAGATCAAAATGATCTTGCTGATATCATTGAATAGAATCAAATTTCACATAAGCTAAAAATGAATGGTAATTAATTTTTTCAAAATGTGACTAAATTTCCAAGTAAATTAAATATTTTTAAGCAGCGAACTTTAACGTAAAAATACTTTTACAATCTCTAAAATAGGCAATCTCTTACTTTAATCTTTATTAACTAAAAAGTGTTTTTGCCCCATGGGTACCCACTTTAGAAAAATCTTGCCCAATACCCACCCCATGGGTTAACCTGCCCCAATTCCATCTCTGATATTATTGTATCGAGCAAAAATGATATATTTTTCGAAGCTATGTAATTTTCCAACTAGTAAAATGCGATATCCACATTATAACAGGGACGTAGTTATCATTACTTTTTAAGTTTACTTATATGTCATATGTTGGCTAGGGCTCCGCGCAAGCTAAGGCTAGCCCTGTGCTGTGGGGAGCCTTGTTCATATATCTTGTTATCGAGGCCCAATTTAAGCCAAGAGTTTATATAAATGTAACATTAAATATGAACGCATTCTAAATTAAAACATGAAATTACAAAGATATTACAAAACGCACAATAACGCGGAGTTGTGAAT
This sequence comes from Hofstenia miamia, assembly GCA_900660155.1. Classification (NCBI taxonomy): domain Eukaryota; kingdom Metazoa; phylum Xenacoelomorpha; order Acoela; family Hofsteniidae; genus Hofstenia; species Hofstenia miamia. The sequence goes on along the minus strand of CABFPE010000399.1, from coordinate 628,424 downwards.
TGACATATCGATAGGACTTTTGACTAAACTCCGAAATTTTTTTACTATAGCAAAAAAACTTACTGTTTGTCTCTCTCTTAGGTTTCTTTCAGACATTTCATCTTGAAACAAGGCTCAAACAAAAGCAAATTGCTTATTGGTTTGGTTAGATGCGTGAGTGCGCAGGAGTAGCATAGGTAATATTGGGACACTGAAGGAATCGGTAGGAACAAATTTTGACTTCAATATTCACAATGTGCAAACTTCACAATTGGTGAATACGAAATTTCAATGCAAGTTTTGTGAAAATTTTTACTACCGCTAGAAATCCTGTTCTGTAACTTTCTTTAATCATTTTCAAGTGCATGTATTTAATGTGAAGAAGACAAATTGGTCATTTTCCATAAGGAGAAGTAGATATTTCTAGCGTTAGTGTATTTTATAAACACTAACTCATAGTTTTAAGTAATAATACTTGTGATCTACGTTAAAAATAGAATTGCTTAAATTTGAGCAATGCATTCTTACATCACAAAGGCTTTACATCACTTATGACGTCTGCATAAAGGAAAACGAAATTCTTCAATTACTAATTTTAAATCTCCACTTAATTATTTGAATCATTGGTACACCAATCTTTTAATCAGAAGCAACCACGGTCAAACAGATTTTATTATCAAACAGTTTCCAATTTTACGAAATTTTTACATTGGATTTTTTTCACAAACCAAGTCGAAAAATGCTATTTAATCAGGAAGACATTTTGAGGGAATAGTGTGATAGTTTGTAAAGTAAAACCCTGAGGATATTGAAAGTATGAACTTTTTAAGGAAATTTAAATTTACTGCATACTAATAATCATTTCAAAGTCAGCAAACTATATCGGGTGTTTTAGATGATATATATGAGAACACTATTGAAGAAATATACCGAAGATGACCCCGCCACGTCGAATTCTGCTTACCACTAAATTTGCATCTACTAAACGATTACTTTTGAAACTCAAGTTGACTATGACATATTTGAGGTTAAGCATTCTACAAAATCAGCTTCAGAGTTTAGCCATGACTTCCATAGATAACAGCACGGCGGAAATCGTTGACTTCGAGGACATTTGCAACAAATTCGCCACCATGAAGACCTAGAAACAAAATTTGTTGATTCGTTATGTAAATTAGCATATTTCTTTTTGTTTTTCATACAGGAGGACCAAACTGTACGAGGGGCCGAAAATGCTAAGAGAGATACTGTTTGTCAACTATAAACAAAGGTAGAGCTTATGTGTAACTTGATGGTTAATTTTATTTTTCTGCAATCTTTTCTTTAGAGTCTATAGCCGCACACGTACAGCAAAAAATTAGCAGTTTTCGATTTCATTCAACAGTATTTACATTTTTTTATTTTTTTAAGCCAAATTAAACTCTAGAAATATCTTGAAAATTTATTTGAAATTGCTGATCAATTGTTATAAGCAAACTGCAAGAAACTTTCCAAATAGTGCAGGATTTTTTCATTTACTTGAAATTTCAATCTCTTGCTTTTGAGCCATTACTTCATATAAGAATTTATTCATTGCAACATGAATACTAAAACTGTTAATAGAATTCTTAGCAAAAAACTTTGATAGGTCAACAATTAACAAATCACAATGCACATTATCAAGCATCACTGGATTTGCTTCATAAATATTTTCTAATAAGAACTTATTTAGTAGATGTTAAGAAACGACTCAAACAGAAATACGGGATTTTGGTATCATGAAGCAAATCAGTATTTACAGACATCAATATTTTGTCTGGGTGTAATTGGCCTTAGTCTAAATTTTCTCATTATTATTACATGCAGAAAAGCTAATCAGAAATCCTCCTTCATTTATTTGGTATACATCTTAGCGTGGTGGGATGGCCTTACATGCACTTTATTGGGCTTACGACTTGGCTTGCTTCGAAGAATGGGTAAATATATATAAATAAGGGTTATAAATATTACCATTTAATTATTTACACTGTTTTCTCTACACTCTGAATATTAGATGTCATCTTAAGATTATTTGCATTTAAAACTGACAATGCTGAAAAAAGCATTAAGAACTGGGCTTGCCTTTAACACAAGTGGGATTAAGTTTAGCCTTAGATAAAGCAGGACTGCTAATAAAAAATCAGAATATCTTTTGTTCAAAGTATAAATTTTATATTTATGATAAATGACAATGCACAAAAATTTGAACAAAGTCTCTAATATGTTACTATTCAGAAATAAATAACATCTATATGCTATTAAATTATTCAAATTTACAACAATATATAATTTTGTACTGAGTGTTGTTGGTTGCTTTTAAATTTTCGTCAGTAAGATTTAACATATTTAAAAAAAATTTCATCGTAGTTTACAATAAAATTGATAAAATTGCTCAACAAGTAAATTTCGCAAAATATGAAATGTAAATGCTGATATATACATATATATATTTTTTTATGAAAACTTTTATTGCTTTTATCGAGACATGTTTCGACAAACATTGTTGTCATCTTCAAGCATTTGTAGCAATGTTGCCAAATTTTTTCATTAAATGTTTTTGATCTTTAATAAATGTTTAAATTTGATTGATGTCTTTGTTTATTTATTAAGGTTTTCTTGGTTGATTTAGAAACTCGGGCAAAAGAACATACAAGAGGGCATCTACAATCAGAAATATATATTCATGGGTGTGCACCTAAGCTGAAAAATTTTAACATACTAGTAAAGCATCTTGAAACTAAGATAGCAAAAGCCATATGTATTAAATCCACCAAGAAAACCTTAATAAATAAACAAAGACATCAATCAAATTTAAACATTTATTAAAAATCAAAAACATTTAATGAAAAAGTTCGGGAACATTGCTACAAATGCTTGAAGATGACAACAATGTTTGTCAAAACATGTCGCGATAAAAGCAATAAAAGTTTTCATAAAAATATTCAAAGTCTTAAGATTATTACCAGTAAGCATATATATATATATATATATGAATATATAAAGGCATATATGTATAAACATGAGTATATTTCTTTTCTTACAATTTAATTATGGATTCGTCATTATATTTTTTAAACTATTATTTTAGATGTCTATATTGAAAACAGAAATGCATTTCTATGCAAATCCGTATTCATTTTGTCAAGGATCACTTGGGATGGCAGTATTTGGCAAATCACTCTGCTAACTTACGAACGTGTCCTCTGCCTCATATTTCCTGTTTACTACAGGAGGCATGCTAGTGAAGCAAAAGCAAAGAGAATATGCTTCATTCTAGCAAGTTGCAATATTATCTTGAACCTTTCTGTACTTAACTACTTTCGTTTCACAAACGGCAAGTGCACTGAAGATACAACCGCACTGTTCTACTATGTTTATTTCTTTATTCAATATTATCTTAAGTTAGGCATTTTGCCAATATTTTTAGTAACATTCGGAAATTTTCTGGTGATCATTGGAATGATGCGGTTTATAGTTCAAAGAAAAAACCGCAAAGCTGAGAAAAGTAAAGCCATTTTACTCTTGTTTATGTCATTCACGTTTATTATATGTTTGACAATTACAGATATATGTGCATCTATAAGCATTTCCTTAGGAGGAAATAGTAAAGCGGAAGTATTCCAAAAAGGTGTAGTTATTGCATCGATAGGTTGTCTGTTTCTTCTTATAAACTGCTCGATAAATTTTTTCTATTATATAATTGCGATAAAATCTTTTCGAAAAATCCTTAAAGATTTTTTATGGAAAGGAATCTAACAGCAATTCTTTATTATTTGAATGTATAAATATTTACTATTCCGGGCATATTTATCTTTTCCTTGATGAAAGTATAAATAGCTTATTTCATGCTGTCCTTAACTCTATTTGTTATTGTTCTTTAAGAAATACTGATAATATATATATATATATATATATATATATATATATAAATTTTAAAAATCAGTAGAGCATGTATAATTAACTGAATATAAAATAAAACAAATTATATTCCTACTAATAGAAGCAGATCATATTCATTTTCCCCAGCTCACAATATTTCATTATCTCGCAACTCTTATTCAAATCAAGTGCAAAATTTGCACTACTCATCACAATCATTGTACGAAATCATGATCCAACATTCTGTCATTTCAATGCAGTCACATTTACCTAATTTGGTTCTAATCTATTTAGATTTGTTGCATATTTTACAAAATTGTAAATTTTATAGTGCAGATCTTCCATGTGTAAATCCTAAAACAATATCAATAAAAGTATTTTATTTTGTTTTAGTAAATTTAATCGTCATGACCTATTAGATTTTTCTTAACTCCTTGTATTTTCTAAAACATTGCTGTATGAAATAGAAAACAGAATTGAGATTTTACCGATTATTAAATGGTATTTCAAATTTAAAGTCCTTGGAAATAAATGCCTCTCTCTTTTCAAACAGAATAGTTACTAGTTGCCATACCAATCAGTTCTAAGGATATTATCCACCTGAGGGTAAAATTATTTCCACTACATTAACAGCTTCAACAAAAATGTTGTTTTCATTTTAAAAAACGTTGCCAACTAGAAATATTACATGCTTTGGTTCTTTTGATAATTAATGACTTCAAATTTTACGTCTATTGCACAATTTTATAATATGGATAGTTCTTCAGATCTTGAAATTTGCAATTATGTAATAGGGTAAAATCAACTTTGAAAAGTTTTTGCAATCAAAACTATGCCAAAATTTTGCTATGTAAAATACATCTTTTAGAAGAAACAAATTCAGTGTATGTGCTTAATATTAGAAATAAATATTTTAAAAAACTTTTAAATAATGCCATATATAATACGATTTGGTTAGTTTGTTATAGGGTTTTGTTATATTGAACAGTATCACCATACATATAAGAATAAACTAACATAATGAGCTTTATCATAATCAATTACACACAAAATTTAAATAGTAATCATTTTCGAAGGTAAGTCCAAATCAGAATTCAAATGATACTTAATCCACGATTGCACAGATGTTTATTGCTCATTATTTATGTGCCTGAAAGCTATTAGAGCATTATTTTATGATATGGTTTGAATTTGCTGTGCTACATTTATGAATTTGAAAAATAATTTTCTAAAACATATTCATAGTATTTTTTTGCTCCGGTCAAAACCCATTGCAAATATATCAAAAGATGAAAAGAACACATGTGATCTTTTTTAACTGCTGCAAAAAGAAGAAAAATTGGTTTATAAGAAATCAGAGTTTGATCCTTCAGAGTAACTTGCAAAATAGTTAGTGCCTAAATAGAAAAAGAGATGGTGCTGTAATAGATTTATACAATTGGATTCCTTGAATAAGTAAAACAGGTTCAAAAAATGATCAAAGTTTCCAAATTTATAAATGAATATTTACAAGTATAATAACAACATCTACGTTTGGTCCTTACAGTACAAAGAAATGGACGCACCATCATAAATTTCAAAACTCTGAACCTGAAATGATCATAGGCTGGAATGAGCTTGGGCCGAGGTATTTCAAGAACTTTAACAATAATGCTATTACGCACTATTACGCAACAGTACACGTATAGAATCACAGGCAGGTCCCTAAATACAACATTGACATTTCTATGTTTTTACTTTTACATTAGTTGCGACTTTTGCCAGAATGACAATATAGGCAAGAAATTATTGGCAATATGACAACATTCAGTTTTGAGTTTCACATGAATGTCCTTAGGAATGGCGATCGCTTTATGAAGACGTTGCTGCAGTATGACAATGCATCACCTTCTTGTAAATTCCATTCTTAGAGATATCAAAAATGTAGGCAGTTGAACTTATCTGAATGAATACATTTCAGTCAACCAAAATGGAAACTAGTAAGTTGTATGAATTGCAAGAAAAAAAACGTGGAGATTATTTCGTTTATAAATAGTTTATACATAAATATTTCTTCATTTTCAAATATTATTTAATAAATACTAAACAAAGCCCAGATAGCTCAATCAGTGCAGAGAGTCCGGGTTTGGGGCTAAGTTTTCGCAGCATTATGTTCACCTCTGCATCTGCATTAAACAAATTCCACAAAAATTGTACTCCTACGACTTAGAACTCGATTTCTTAACCTTAAGCATCCTGAAAATTTTTCAAAAAATTTCGTGATTTTGGAAAAACACTTATGGCTTAAAAACTAATGTATCCAAAATCTGTAAGCACCCCCAGATAGAGCACCGCATTTGGCTTCGGAGGTCTATCAAGAAGTAGTAAGTTTCGTTGTTGATCCATGAGCTTCAAATCTTATATTAATTTGAACCAGAGATTGAAATTCAATAAAAGAACTACACCCTACCCAACCCGACACACAATATGATCAGCTGAACACGATGCGAACCCACTATTTATTCCCTTCCTCACCGAGTTCGATCTGACTATCAATTCAATACATAGACTACAAACAAACACATACTAAATATTGAATTTAATCCAGCATATAATATCCAACAACTACACTACGTAAACTGTTCACTGAGTATCCCGTCCATACCCAAATTCAAATTATTAAACCCGAAGCCAATTCGACTTCGGATCGTGCAAAGTCGGGTGTCCATTGCCCATCTCTTACCTGAACAAATTATAAACATGTGAGATAACAGAATTTTTTTAGATAATAGGGAAGTTATTCTCGATAATGCATTGATTAAATGCTACAAGAAGAGATATTGTCCAAAAATGCCAAAATAATTTTTAATTACCCAGTATGGCAAATGGCTAGAGCCACACGATTTATTACTATCAAGATTTTTACCGCTTGTTTCAAATCATAGTATGATATTAAGCTAAAAGTAAATTCAGAATTTACATTTTTCACAATTTTTATCGGTTGGATATTGTTAGCTTCACGCTCAAAGTTAAATTTACCCATTTTTTTCAAAAGTTTTGTTGAAAATAATTGCAATATCTTTCTTATTCTTATATATCTTATTATCGTAATTAATTTCTTCAATGTTCACAGATACACCTTTAGTTTTTCCAATACTTTTATTCAAAAAATTCCATTTCTGGCTAGATTTATCCAGCTGTTTAAAGTATAGTCTAGTCCCAGACTCAAAAGCGGATTTGCGGAATTTTGTGATTAATTTCTTGGCGTTATCATAATTTGTCCAGTTAATCTTAATTCTTGATGGCGACCTGCCGATTGGTTAACTCGGAGTCCCGCGGTTGATTAACAGTGGGACTTTTTTCGGCATTAACTACCTTGATTTTTACAGGGGCTACGCGATTTAATGCATGAGTGATTTCAGAAATTATGAATTTAAGCATGGCTTCGCCGCTATTCAATGTATAGATGTGTTCAAACGGAATGTTCTTCAGCAAACTTATAAAAATATTTTCATTCAATTTACGAAAGTTCCTTGAATATATAACTTTTTTCTTATTCGAATTTAACTTGTAATTACTAACATAGATGCAAACATTATGATCACTGGATGATTCAAATATAAAACTTTGATATTTATTAGAACTATCAGTTATAAAAAGTCAAGTAGATTGGAATGCCTAGTCGAAATGGTATTATTAACTAGTTTTAAATTGAAAATATTGCAAATGCCATCAATTTTTGGGCATTCAGAATAATTGAGGTCATTAATATTGAAATCACCAAACATGTTAATAAAATTATTCTCTAGAATAGCATTGTCTATTTCATCGATTTTGTGATTGCAAAATTCAGATGAAAAGTTCTTGTTTAGATTATAAGAATAGTAATTTATTACTACATGAGTTTGATACTTGTTTAATTTCAATCCACAGTGTCTCAAAAACTGATGATCAGATTCTAAGTCTTCTTTACGTTTTGGTTTTAGGAATATTTGAATTAAGATACACAAAAACTATGTCGTTATGAATGATCTGTGTTTACCGGGCTAGGAGTTTGAGAAATCACGTCTACGATTCTGCAATATAATTGATTTATAAGCAATTTTGCTGAAAATTGAATTTTGTTCAGGAAATTGTTATAAGTAAAAATTACTCTAATAAGATATTAAAGGCCCTCTATTTGTAGCCTATGATTGTTAGCAATATATTGCAGTAAAGGATTTAAAATATATATTCATTAGAAAGCAATTGTACTGTAATAAAACTTATTTGTCTTCAAATTCTAAGAGAATTTCTATGGAAGTCAAGCTTACTATGTAGTCTATGTTCTTGTATGCAGAATTTATGAACTTTTCCAAATAATGTACTTTGTCAGTTTTAATTTTCTTAAGTTCTTACAAAAGTTTCTACAATTTTCAAAAATTTTTAAGTTTAACAATCTTGTTAGACTAGGAACAGCAATACACGTTGGTACGAATTTTCAAATTTTCAACATTAACTTCAGACATGTTCACCAATTAATGCCTAACGATTTCCAAGTTTCCTAATGGATTTGAGGAAATTTTTTGTCTGTTTATGGTTAATGTTTATTTATTCAACTATTAATCTAAAATTATTTTTCGGATGAAAATTTTTTTCAATTATGTAATATTTAATTTTCTAAGCATTAATTCAGATTTTAGTAATCTATCAAAATCAAATAGGAATATTTAAATATTTTTACAAATAACCACTAGATGGCATTATAATAGATTTTTTAACAATAATTGAAAGACCATTTAATTCAAACAAGATAAAGAATGTTGATGTGTATGTATTAAATTAGAATAATTTTTCACTTCATAATTTTCCTCCTTCGCAAAAAATGTGATCATAGATGATTTTCCGTAAACCATAACTGCAGATTAACATTCCTATCAAGAAATTATTTTCGTGCTTAGTTGTCATCCAGTGGCAAAATATAGCAATTGTAATTATTGAATTCAGACACTTTTTGTTTTCTTTATAATGTAAATCATCATTTAAGCGATGTCCTTATAACCAAAAAAGTTAAACTGACAAAGTCTTTTATGGCTAATTTTATTTTCTCTAAAAAACTAGGTTATATAATGAGAACTTTACTAAGCTTAATTGCAATTGTTTTACATGTATTGTATTAAATGTTTATTTTTTAATGAAGCTAAATCTTGTAATAATTGTAATAAAAAATACATGTATATACATTTCAGTGCAGAATGTATATCCCAGTTCTAATTCAACAAAGGAATGGAATTCATTACAATTTCATTTTTTCTCTCCTAAAGTATCTGAAAATTTTAGCCACAATGAAATATTAGCAAATCGCTGAAGAGTGGACGGCTTTGTTAATGAGCGAGTAATGATTGATTGATAATCATGGTGCATAAACAAATGATAAGCCGTTGATATCTGCTAGAATGTTACGCACAATAATTTAATTGAAATACAAAATTAAAAATTTTCAATCAAAATAATATTTTTAAAACGTTGAAAAATGAAAATAGATATGACTATATATACAGATTAGAGATAAGCCTAAAATTACATTGCCAAAACAATGAAATGATAAGCCGTAATAATTTCCCAAAAGATGAGTTTGCATGTATTACGATAGGCTGTAAAGTGGTGAAATCGCAAGATGGCGCTTTTATTAACTTATTAATATGATAGTTTAAGTAAATTTTTTCTTCCTTTACCAATTTTGGTTATGCTTCTGAGGATCAATTATTGCTTTATTGATTGATACAATGAATATTTCCAAGTAATGTCAGCTCACCTGAGCATTGTGACGGACACACAGAAATGATCACAAAAACATAACTTAAAATATATAGTATTTTTAGTTTTGAGAATGAATACAACGGAGTAAAAATAGCCAAAATAAGTAGGGATGTTGCGGTAAGATCGGTAATTACACAACCGGATCCGGATATCCGGTATCCGGTAAAATTTAACCTGTTTACCGGATATTACCGGATAATATATTCTGAGATAAAAACTTAATTTAAAAATGGAATTTTCGAGGAAAAAGCTATATTTTTCCAAGATATGAAAGTTTTCATGCAACAAAACAAATTTTTCTGACATAGCTGGACGTAGTCTATTTAATATTTATTTATTTTCATTCGTAAGAGGTCGATATTAATTGGGAAATTAGGTTGTTCTTCATTAATAATATAATTAATGCAACCAAAAGTTATAAAAGGCATTTTATTCTGTTGGTCTATTTTGCTGTCTGATTAAAATTAGATGGCTTTCAGATCTTCGGGTCAGTTAAATAGGAAGTTATAAAGTCATAAAATGTCATATTTTTGTTTTTTGGAAAATAGGGTAATATTTGTGGTTAAAATGTCATAAAAGTATTATTTTGGCATACTATCATAAAAATTGAGAAAAAAATTAACGCTGGATTGTGACTTCTTTAAGTCATTATTTGAACTTATATATTCATTCAATTTCAATTAATGTACTTCCTGGTCTAAACCACGAGAAGTTTAATCGGTAGCTAATTGTTGACCCGACCTGACCCAATGCTCAACGCGTTTCTATGACTGTCCATGTATGCTGGCAGCTAAAAAATATTAAAGGACCTATATGCATTATTATTTAATAGATTTTGCAATTAACACGCTTTGCAGAACTGTGCCATGCGTATTCAGGCAAAATATATGATGTTTGACAATCTAATTGCTTCAATTAAGGCTGCTATCATAAAAAATTAAAGTTGTTCAATGTTTGATAGATTTGAAATGCCACCAGATGATGTTATTACTCCCACACTTGATCTTGGAAATGATATATACAAAGTAATCGTCTATATGAAGTCACGATTAGAACATACGGTTTCACTGCTATAATGGAAGGAATGGGGTTGGACAGTTAATCGGAATTGCATGCTAAGTTACGAAAATATCAAGCAAATACTTCTATGTAGAGAAAACTCTTAGCCTATGACAGAAATCTTAACCACGATAATATATGGAAATTTATGTGCTATTATTATAATTTAGTGAAGTGGTTGCTTAAAAAATTGACGTATTATTATGAAATTTTTTGTATTTGTAATATATATCTTGTTTTCAGTAATAGAGAAAGGTTTATATTGCTTAAATTGATCCTTTTGAAAAATGGATGGTCATATTTTAGGGCATATTTAACTAAATTCATATTTTGTAATAAAACTAAGGTTATACTTTGTTTTTTTAAAGTAATATTTCTGGTTTCCCTAATAATAATTAAGCAATACATTATCCGGTATCAGGTAAACTAACCGGCATCCGGCAGTCAAATTATCCGGTATCCGGAATATACAATTCACTATTCGAATCCCATCTCTAAAAATAAGCAACAAAAATTAACAAAACGCAATTTTTTCAATAGATGAAGTCGCTCCAATAAAGTTTCAGTTCAGGAAATGAAAAAAACTCTTCTTAACGATGGCTAAAACTTCTCCTTTGGTGTGTTTCTTTTTTTTCAGAATGTGATCGTTGTGATAGAATATTTCACTTAAATGTTTTTGGCACGACCGGATACAATCCTTCTCACATCAGAAATGTCCTGAACTTCTCCTAGAAAAAGCTCGTTCTCATAACGAACTTTCACATAATTTCCAACTTACATTTTTAAGGATGTATGCAACTGATGTTTCTTCTTGACTTACTTCAACCCTCGATGTCATTATAGAAACATTTTTTGAACAAAAGACAAGAACATTAATTAGCATTACCTGGTCAACAGTTAGAAGTTATTTAAATTTTACAACGTGGACACTGTTTGGGGTACATTTATAATACCACAGATAATATGGAATAGCGAATGGCTTCAATAAGTATAGGAAGGGTACATGATAAACAGAACAGATTTTTCATTGTTATATTCCGCGTTGCTAGATCCATTTGAGGACTGACCACGACAATGCTCAGCCGACATTGCTATCAAAAAAGCTCATTGCGTCTTACGCAAATTTTGTAGTCATGACCATGTTTGGCAACGTATAGAGAAGTACAGCGGGGTCAACGGACTAAATATTCATCACGGTTTTGATCCAGATGATGATAAGTAAAGAACTCCTATTTGAAGTGAGAGCCATAAATTTTAACTACCGGTAGTCTTGCAACTATACGTGTTAATTAATAATTTGCATTTATATCATCAGTTTGTTTTGCAGCTTGTATTCAAGAAAGGCTATGATTATGATTCTCTTCGTTCTAAGAGTAATAAACCCATTTCTATTTATAGTTTCCCCAAAGATATGCTTTACTTAGAATATTGACAAGAAAACTATTAATTATGGGTCATATTCACAATTAAGAAATGTTAAGCCTCTTTCTAGTCTTCGAGTAGGAAACTGAAGTAAAGCGGAAGAACTTGTTCATCTGTTAAAAAAAGACTCTCTAGTTAACATAAGCATTGAAGAAACTGAAAAATATTGATACTTTTGATTATCTTCCTCCTCCTCCTAGAGCTGGCCGCCAGCCGGCTGACCCGAAAAATTTTAGGTCAGCCAGCCGCCAGAAAATTTAGACGACTGAGCCGATTGATAACTAAAACTATATTAATGCAAGCGAAATGTGTCATATAAAGGAAACCGCATTTAATGTCTCTGATATGGTGGTGACGTATCACTTTGATTAGTTATTCTCCCCAAAGTTGACCATTTTTTATTACGTTTTATTATGCTTTTTATTACGTTAAAGTGTTTTAGATTTTTATTTCTTTTATTAATTTTAGTTTAGGTTTTGTCTTATTAATCAGATTTCCTGTAAGCGCATGATGAACCTTTTTACAGATAGATAGTTTCACAATACTGCTTGCATCATATACAGTTTGTCAATGCACCGTCTTTGCCGAAACCCGTCGGCGAAAATTACACTAATCTTGAGACATCACCGCATTAATTTTATTTAGTTGTTTATCGAAATCTAAACAGTAATTGCTCACAACTCCAAAAACATATCTATAGGATCTTTATTTGCAATGATGTAAAATGATAATTATATATAAATTTTAAACTGATCTTTAGATTCATAGTGTATGGACGATATACGTATACCACTTAAATGGCATACAGTGTATATGTATAGTATACATGCATAGCATACGTGTAGTATACGCATAGTCAGAATGTATTTATTATCATTTGTGTTACTATTTCCGTATTCCTGACTTATTCTGATTTGTGAAAGGTGTTGTCACTTTGGGCTTATTTGACGGATTAGCACAAATGTCTTTAGTTTAAGGGTTATCTTAGCCGATGAAAAGTATACATGTATGCTCGCATACAAGCAATATTGTTATACATCAAGCATATGTATAGTATACGTATAACTGGTATACGTATACCGTTGCCCCATAACTTATCATAGATTAATTTTAGCTGAAAATATAAAAATGAGTGATTGCTATCCACAAATAATATTCGATAAAAATGACAATGACGCATAAGCATGTTTGCACAAAATTGATTATATCGCAAATCTTATTGAAGGAATTGCAAATATTTCACCATTCTAATCAAATTTCCAAGCGGGTATATAAAAATAATTTTTTTGAGTCGCAAAATCTACCCACCTTATATAAAAGCCCTCAAAATATCAATTAATAATACGTTTGAAGAAAGTTTGCCTTTGGCAGGTCTGCACATAACTGCAGACCTCCTTGATCCAGATCGAAGCATGAAAAAGACACAAACTGTAAAGAAAATATTTAATTAAAACGAATGCAATAAAATGAGTGTCACGTATTTTTTAGGTGAATTAGGTGCAATAATCTTAATTGTTGTAATTGTAGTTCTAATCTAGATGTTTACGATTCAAATGATATAGATTTAAAAAGCTATCAAAATTGCAACTTACATTGTTATTGATAGATTTCTTTGCAATTAAATGTATTAACTCAAAAAATCAAAATTTCCAATTCTAATCCTTTTTATCAGCACTATTTTAGATAACCTTTACAATTATTCTCATTAAATTCTTGCTAAATTAAAATCTCATTCTTAAAATCATGACTTGCAATAATTAATCTTTTATAACAAAAAATTTCAAATCAAAACCAATGTGAAGATTTACTTTGGAAGCACTTACCATTTCTCGGATTGAATTTTATGAATTGTAAAAGTACACAAACAAGAATACGCAGTCCCATTCCAGTTTTGATCCATCACGGAATCCAAAATTTAAATGACCAAAATAGTGGGATAAACATATATTCTACTTAGACAATAAATTTCAAGAAAACTGCACTTACAAAAAACAGTTAATTTCATAAGACCTTAGCTAATGAATACATCTTTATATGAAGTATCATGCGTGGTATTTGATAGTAGGCATAAAAATAGTACACTGCAGTATCCCAAATCAATTCTTCCTACGATGACTTTATATTGTGGAGAATTGTGTATGTAGAATTCTTAGTAACTGAAATGCATCAGTTAATTATTATATCTTTAAAAATGTATAATGATGTAATCAATATCCTAAAATTTTTGATGTTAGCGTAACATCGAACGACTCTTTCAATATTTGCATAATATATTGCAAGCAAATATCTGCATATTCTTGCAAGGAAATTATAAATTTGTATGTAAGAAGACAATTCCAAAATTTGCAAAATAAAGATACTGCTCTTACTAAATTTATGAAATAACATAATTAAAGGTTTATGGCAGTTACCAAGATATACACAATTACCAATTGATTTGGATTAACGAATTTCATACGGATTACATTTATGCAGTCCAATTTTAAACATTTTCATGCTGCGGCTAAGAAAAACAACACCAACTAAGCCTTAATTTTAAGCGAAGCATTAATGTTTAATATATTTATGAAAACAGTAACATCTAAGAAAAGAGATAAATTTGACTTATACATTGTTTGAATTTCATTGGCTAAAGCAAATTAAATACCTTTTTTATTTCTATTCTATATATTTCGAATCCTTAAGAATCATATTTAAAGAATGTCTTAAAAAATGTTCTACGGAATGAGTTCGTAGCCAAAATATAATAAAAAAAGTTTATAGAGCTATTAGCAAGAATTGCGATTCCTGCAATTGAGCTCGACAAATTTATTAAGCCTTTGTTGATTGCTGTATTATTTTGCAAGTAATTAGCGAATATCCCTAAAACAGTTGTAATCAGTATTAAAAACACGAATGTCAGAGAAATCAACAGCAGAACAAACGATTGGCTCAGGTCAGATTTGGAATTTTTTCTCTGCTTATTAAAACGCGCGATTCCGATGATTACCAATAAATTGCCGCATGTTACTAGGCTAATTGGCAATAAAGATTTTATAAAATAATAATATACAAAATCATATGCACTGTGAAGCCATAAAGATGAGTCTTCAATACATTCCCCATTGCGTTTTTGAAAATAGTAGAGAAGTGGCGAATTTCCAATGGCTACAATCACTATCATTGCCAAATTTACAATTTTGGCGTTTTTAACATTTCCATGCGTTCGGTAAAAAAGTGGGAATGTTAGGCAGACGACTCTATCATGAGTTAATAGTGTGATTTGCCACATGCTTTCTGCCCAGAGCATCTTTGAAACTGTTCTGAAAATTTTGCACACTATTGGATTAATGTCTTCAATTTGAATTCCTAAGTAGAACATTTTGAGAATATCTATTATAAATGCGTCTGATGTTTGAAATAATTCTAGAATAGTTTAATATAATTGGAGTGACAAACGAAACTATTACAAATTGATGTGAAAACAAATTTATAAATCTACATCAAATACTTCTCATTGATTACATTGTTCAACAATAACTTTGAAATTCAAGGACACAGTAAGAATAAGTTGTCATTTCAAGCTGTAAGACTATTCTATCTATTAAATGTTTTTAAAACTATTCAAAGATATAATGTGTACTTGAAAATTCTATTTGCGATGCAAACGACACAATCATTTATCTGTTTTCATATTGATACTCAATGAAGTTATTTTGCGTATTATGTAATATATTTACTAAGCCGATAAAGTAAATTGTATAAATTGGTTAACAAAATTGAACCCGACTCATTCAAAATTTTTAAAGTTCTGATTCTGACCAGACCTATACCTTAAACAGGACCAAATTCAACGAACTGCTAAAATAAAAAGGTTTTTAAACAAAAAACTTTCAATAAATTTTCAATTGATTTTCAGAAACATGAGTTTTCAAGTGATTCACATGATAATTCTTAGTTTTGTAACGGTGAAACCTCCAAAGCTGTTATGAAGATTTTATCGGATGAGGGTAGTCTAACCGCAACCCTTTCCTTGAACTTGCAACCTACTGGTTTCATGAAAATGTAGGGGAGGTACTAGGACCTCCTTTTTTAAAATTCAGTTCAACAAGCTGTAAAATATCTGTTTTATAATTATTGATCTAATGTTAACAATCAATGTGTACTGGAGCAACACCTAATTAGATATAATATTTTTCAAATTGAAATTCAATTCTTGTTGAAGCATTAACGAAGTATGTAAATGTTTTGTTTTAAAGCTGTAAATTAAAAAAAAGAAATTTCTAATATTTTTGTAGCACACATGTTACAGAAATAAAGCACCTTATAATCCAATCATTTCACATCATTTACTTACTCTTTTGCATATTTACATGTACTAAGTTAGGCTGAATAAATAGTGTCCTGGGAATTAAGGGGATCCTGGTACTCATGTCTCACCCATGGCAAAGTCCTGCTCCATACCACTTCAATGACATCATTTTGCTTGATCACAACTCAATGATGAATAATATTTAAATTATTAAAGTATGCCTCATACTTTACTTAAAGTGACCCGAACAGACCGTAGCATTAACATATCCGAATCGACCCAAACCATTTTGCTTAGATAAAAAAGTGACCCAAACAAATCCAGTTTCGAATCGACCCTACCCACTTACAATTCGAGTACAAATGGCAAAAAATGCTTTTAAGAGTTTTATATTTGTAACTATCTATTGAAAAATTTAGCGAAGAAACTTAACTAAGAATACTGATTATTTAAAAAGTTGAGAATTTTAGGAAATGATTTTTATATATTAAATTCAGAATAAATTTTTTGTTTTTCTCTTGACGCCTTACCCTTGCAATCATCAATCTTGTCTAATGCTGGAATTGCTGCTGGTCACGCTCTCAAAGTTGCAGATGATCGGAAATTAGCCAAGCATGCTTATAATCTTGTCTTGCTTCAGGAATTCAGTTTATTCCTTTGTCTGCAGAATCTCTTGGGGGTTGGTCTCCTCTTACCATTAAACACCTTCAAAGAATTGGTTCCATGGCAGCATCTCGGTCTGCTAACATTGAACATAAGTTTGTAATCAGAAATTTTTTGGGCAACTGTCAGTTATTCTTCGGAGGGGTAATGCCATCCTTATAACGTCATGCTATTTCAGTTCTTAAGCCAACTCTTTCAGTAAACCATCAATTATGAGGATGCAAATTTCTCTTAATATGATATTTTCTGTTTCTTGTTGTTATTATTTTTATTACTATTCTTTGTGATTGTTTTGTTATTGATTCTTTTTCTTTTGAAATTATTAAACTTTTGTACAGTTGATTTTGTATGATTTCTTTTGTAAACTAATCTATATATATATTTACATATATCTTTGCAATGTTGATTCTGTAAATTAGTCTATTGAATATAACTTTGACTATTTTTTTTAGCAATTAAGCATATTTGTTTTATTAGTTTAAGAAATGAACGCTCATTGTTGAATAACATGCGGCAACATTTCAGCATCTTCGAGTATATACAATATTTTACGGCATGTTAAAGAAACTATGACAATAATGTATGTATATTTAGAATTGTTGACATTAAATATTAAGGAAAGCTTAGTTACCAATTGTGTTGAATATCATAATTCGCAAACCGAACCAAGCAGAGGTGACTCCATCCAAGTATGCCAAAACCGACACCAAAACAATGAATGATGATGGCTTAGGATAACGACTGCAAGTTACAACAATTAAAACATTGAAAAATACGCCACTGAAAACTAAAACAATTCTTATCACATTTAGGAAGGAGGCAATTCCAATCACCCAGTCTTGAGGCTGTGATTCGTTTCTGAACATTGCAGCAAAATAAAATCAACATATTAGATGAAGGTATTTATTGCTACGATCTTGCTTATTAGCTAAATACGCTTCAAATGTGATTGGATGAATGACATCTACTGAAGAATTTTCGAAAAAGTGATGAATCATTCCTGTGTACTAAAGTTTAAGTTTTTCTTTTGTCCTTTCAAAACATCCTGCTTTCAAGGCCAGCACATCAAAATTTTACGAATTTCAAATATTTAGATTATCTGAAAAACGTTTAGATTGAATCAAGCGTTTTTTTGGTTGCCGCGCAATAATAATAATAAATGTAATACATTAATTACAATTACTTCAATTTCACAATGTAGCGTTGTGTTCTCTTTGAAGAGGGGGGGGGGGGGNNNNGACTTGCGAGCAGATAACTTTTCGCGCCCGAGGCCGCCAAAATCCGTGCATTATATATTATGGCCCGCCTGTCTGTAAAAACTTTGCCCCTCTCATTGCAGTTTTAATATGCCCATCTTTTTAAAAACTATTGCCTCTCCAAAAAAAGTTGAACAATTCGCGTGACACCTCAAACAAAATCAAACAAGAAAACAAAATAAAATAAATATTTTATTCATCAACAAAATCTAATTTTAATAAATGCGCCTGCACACGTCTCACCAAGCCCGCCCGAGTTTCAATAGGCTCACCAAAATAGTCGCGCCCACGAGCGCGAGCTATCCCACAAAACACAGAAAATTCCTTTCCCATTTGGATTCTTATTTAATACCATCTGGATTGATTAAAGCAAATTTCTTTAGAAGTTTTATTTTCAAAACTTACTTTCCATTACTCAGTGCTGCAGTAAGTTTATATGTGTGCCACAAACAGTACACTCTTTATATGCAGACGTTGTTTAACTTTATTATAAATTGCATTGCTAATACATCATTTTAAGAAAACCACCACGATTGCTAAATATATATTGCTTTAGGAATTTATTGGAAAGAAAGAAATTTCACAACACGCAATTTACAATTATATGTATATAATTAAACTGAATCCAAGATTCTTTTTTCAATAAAAAATCTCAAATATATATATATATATATATATATACTTCACTGTTTGCTTGTCTGCTCAAATCCAAATTTTTGCACTTCGCATTTGAAAGATCCATATTTCTTACGACATATTTATGTATTTACCTTTGAGCTATTTTACTACGATTAGATATCTGTAGCTGGCCACGTCCCTGCTTTCTACATTATAATTTTGAGCTATCCTGATATACTGTTTTTTTAATTTGCAAGGAAATAATTGAAAAAATACTAATTTATAGCACCTCAAAATGTTCAAAAATGAATCAAGCCATACATTATTATTATTATTATTATTATTATTATTATTATTATTATTATTATTATTATTAAGCAAAGCTTTTAATTCAATGAACTTTGAAATTTTGGCGATTAAACTTAAAAATTACGGATTTCAACAAAATTCAATTAAATTACTTATGAGTTTTTTAGAAAATAGAAAACAGCGTGTTTTAATGAATAATATGAAATCTGATTATATTATAAC
>CABFPE010000399.1:563261-596238 GCA_900660155.1 Hofstenia miamia | reverse complement strand
ATATATATATATATATATATTCATATTTCTCTTTTCTTGGCAATCTTGAATCGTAGTGGTTGAATAGCAAAATTTAATGTTCGTATAATTTCGTAAATGATTTCCATTATATTTATTGAAAAATTAAAATAAGTTTTCTAGTGAAAGCTGTAGTTATTTCACTGAACTTTCAAACTTCAAAAGAGAAACAGGTACTTGGGGTGTAAGTCCGGCAAGTACAATTGTTTTATCAAGACTAATCTTATGCAAGTTATGAATACTATTGATTTCGTAAAGCCACGAGTGTTTGAATCAAATTAATAAAATTGAAATAATTTTTGACGAATAACAGCATTTGGGTAGACTACTGCGAGCTGGCTCGAGCTCGAGTCGAAATTATTTTTATGTTTCATATCAATAAATAGCCAAAAGTTTTTTGTAAGACTTGGTCCATCCGATATAATAGGTTTGTCCGTCCGACATAATTAGAAAAACAAAAGCAACCTAATAAAGAAAGCGCGTAAAACTCTTAAACCCAAATTTTACTAGTTAACATCAAAACATACTGTTCCAAAAAAAACAAAGTCTTGTCTTATATAAAACATTAAGCAAGTGTAAAATAAGTGTTTTTTGTATGATACTCTGTATAGTACTCTGCTCACAAGCAGGGCAACAAAACCAATTTCACCTTTGAGGTAACTAGCACACGCTTCATCAAGCATAAAATGACCCGATAAATCGTCATGATTATTTGAAGGAGGATACAAGTGCGTATAAAACGGAGTCGGTTCAGTAGATATATTAAAAAATATAAGTGATAAAAGCCTGCCCTGTTTCTACTCGACTTGATCATATGTACTTGTATAGGGCAGCCATATTAGCAACATAATTTGTGTTATCAATGAACTTAGGCTCCTGATCCATATCATCAATTGACATTAACAAAACATCTACCCCTTTTATGTTTTTGTTTGCGTAATCAGCAAATTAATTTGGACTAGAGATGACAACCTTTTCAAAGATAACGTAAACACCAAGCCCATCAATCGGTCCTATACCGTGGTGGCGCTCATTGTAGTATCTCGTAACTCGTAACCGGCCAATTAGTTGGAAATAATGTGGTCGGCCAGAAAACGAATCTTGAACCAAACTGGGATGCACACCCGTCACTCCAAAGATGGACTAACGTTTTTTCGTAGTTGCTAAAGTTGATACGTCCCCTGACAATTTTCACAACCTTCTTTATCAAAAAATGAGCCAGCAAACCTGAAATGGACTAACATTTCATTTGGCTTCAAACCGTTTTTTAAGCTGTTGTAAGTTTTATGCTGCTCCCACTGGACATACAGATGCTTTTTTAACTGTTCAACCTTTTCCTTGAGTGTAGCCTGGACATCGTCTTTCTCAGTCACACATGCAAAGAAAGTTTTTAACCATTCTTCTTCGAGATTTCCAATAGCTTTTAGAATCCAAAGTGGCATACAATGTAAAGTTTTACCACATTTTATGAAGGCTTCCAAAGGTCACGTGAAACGTGAATAAATTCTCTTGGTAATTAAAAATATCGGATGGACAAAATAATTTATTTCATTATGTAACGATAATTATTGTGCCTAAAAGTAAGTGTTGCTTATAAATGTGAGCTTTACTATTTTGATTGATATTTTAAGCATGCGGATTGATTACAGTTTGCATTATCAGGGAGAAAAAAACTTTCAAATCTGTAATTATGTCGGATGGACACAATTGAACT
Source organism: Hofstenia miamia (assembly GCA_900660155.1). Lineage (NCBI taxonomy): Eukaryota > Metazoa > Xenacoelomorpha > Acoela > Hofsteniidae > Hofstenia > Hofstenia miamia. The sequence goes on along the minus strand of CABFPE010000399.1, from coordinate 594,506 downwards.
TTGACAAGTTTTCAGCTAATGGAAAAATTGGATTTAAATAAAAAGGTCATTTCAAGTACATCTTACACATATCTTTCATGAAATAGAAGCAAAATTGGTCTATTTAGAAGCCAATATTTGCGATGTCCATTCGACACAATAAAAATGCTAATAGTCAAGGCACCTTAGTGGTTCGTTTTGATTTTTGATAATGGTGTTAGACATTTTCACAGAGGCTATTGATTCTTCTACCAATTTTAGTAATCGATATCACAAAATTCTGAGATCAAATTCTTTTTGAAAACGCAACGAATTTGTAACAGGCCCAGTATGTTAATAGCGAATATTATGCGCAAGAAATTGAAGATTATGGAGGGAGGTTAGTTTCTTGGTAAGGTAGCCTAGCATTATAATAAAAATAGCAATGATCAATTCTGCTTAATGTATGAAAGTGATTTCCATAAAACTTATTCATATCAACATAATTTCAATTATAAAAGTGCTATTTTTACTTGAATATCAGCAGAGCATGAAGAGCTCTTTGATTGTTGTAATTTTGTTTATTGAACAAACACTAGAAATGGAAAATGTCTATAACTTATTCAATGATGTAGACACATGTCGATTCGCATTGCTTCAAACTGACATTTGCCTCGAGTTCCCTCCTGGACTGAAACTGGAGAAAATCAACGATATGCACTAAATGATGAAAGACATGTGCTGCACACTAGTTATTAACATATTACAAAATAGGCATTCATAAAAAATAGGCATATGTTCCAAATGATTTCGTATAGAAAGCCAAAATTATAAGCTTGGAGCCTCAAACAATAACAAGCATTAAAATTTTACACGATTACAGCTAATCAGTCAAGGTTTTGAACCTTCTTCAGTTTCAACGAAAACGCGATTTGTGAATATATGCCCCATAATACTAAACGCTTTTTCTATTGCTGATATATTGACGACAAATAACTCCAGGCTGATGATGTTCTTAAAAAACACACTGAAAAACAAGTGTTTAAAATATGTTTTTTTTCAAAACCTCATATCAATAAACTGAAGGATTATTTTCAAAATTCTATTTTACAAAATGATATAATACTTTTAAACCGAATTAGGAAAATATATTTATAAAAATTTAATAACAGAAATAATGACCAAAGACGAAATGATCAAAGATTTTTTGGCATTTGGGATCCAATCCACGATTAAATGAGATTAAAAAATTGCTGGGGGTTTAAAAATAGTTATAAACTGCTGATATTGAATGTAGCATCGGCGTCCATTGATCATCTGAACTATTCGATGGCAGTGTAATAAAGCATTCAATATCTTTAAAACTTCTTTAGGTTGATTTTGTCGGTAGTGATAAGTGTCCCAAATGAAATCTAAGACTAACTCTCCGTCATCGTTTTCCATGTCGAAACTTTCTTCAATATCAACCCAGCCGATTTTGACTTCTTCCTCATAATTTAATCCCGTGGCCTTTAGACTTCGTTTTACCTCCGAGTAGAGGGTGAGATGTTTGCCGTCACCATAATGCAAATGCCGCATAGCCGTGATGCTGTAAATCTCTTCCATTGGTTGACTTGTCATTACAGCGATGCATTTGCCATTATCCGAAAGCAGTCGCGTGTACTTGAATAGCAGTTCGCTTACATTTTTAATGAAATAGAGCATCTAAATACATTTTCTAAACGATTATAACGAATATTACAAGATAGTGATTTTCAGATAATCAAATTATATACCTAACGGTATTGTTCAGAAATTCATAATAAATTACGAGGAATTATAGGCAAGGAAGGACGTGGGTTGGGTATGCCTTCGCATGCTGTAGGTTGTGTAAATTTTTTCAAAAGTGCTGGTAAACTTGTTGATACGATATTATGGTTTTATTCTTGGGGGATTACACAATAAAGGGTCCCGGTCCCTGTTCTGAAAAGTTAATTTTGGTCCTGTTAGTCATTGGCGTCTTAAATTTGNTTTATAAAAATTTAATAACAGAAATAATGACCAAAGACGAAATGATCAAAGATTTTTTGGCATTTGGGATCCAATCCACGATTAAATGAGATTAAAAAATTACTGGGGTTTAAAAATAGTTATAAACTGCTGATATTGAATGTAGCATCGGTGTTATATGTGATCATTATGTGTTAATGACCTATATAAATATGGACCTTACAAATCTAATATAGTTTGACTTAAGGTCACATGACCTAGGTCAAGGTAATAGGGCATCATTTAGACGAAAAATCAGAATTTTCTTTAATATATATTTATCTGAGTCTCACATGCTAAGCCGCATTTCTCTATTATTTGAAAAATAGAATGTAGTTTTGTAGTGTGAATTGCAGAAAGTTTATGTCATTGATGACGTTTCAAATTTTTCAGTGACCTAACTACTGACATATCGCATCTTGATCTTACAGGATTACTTCAAATGGTGATAAATGTTATGTGAATCTAGTGCTTTTAAAAATAGGAATGGCTAATAATAAACCTGCTACTAAACCTACTCGATCAAAGACTGTTAAGATAATAGGTAATGCTATTTATCGAGCAGATCCTGTATTGCCAACAGGAAAGCTTCTGTCGAGGCGAATTTCACTGTAATGATTTCATAGACAAGCAGTGGATGAAGGCTCAAAGCGGAAAATGGAATCAAAATAAAGGCTTGAGAGTTTGCGAAAGTCAATTAAAAAGACGATGAAAAAGTTAAAAAATTCGACAAGTGACGCTGCTAAGGAGGAGCCGAGTTTGAAATTCAAAAACCAGAGAAATGTCGTGTGCTGATCAAAATCTCACATGATCAGGATCAACTACCAGATAAGTATCGCAATTGAAGAATTAATTAAAGAAAAATTTGGCCAAAATTTTACAGAGAAGTTGATAAGTTAAAAACTACTTACCATCGTGCTTCTTGTCAAGCTCTTGCAAGTGTTATAGAAACCAGTAATGCTTTTTTGGTCGCGAATGGAAATAATTGACGAAGATGATGAAGAAATAGCTTTCGACACAGCTCTGAACAATAAAACTATTTGCGAAAGTGGGAGGGCCATAACAGCCATAGCACTTGCGTGTATCGTTCAAGAGATTAAAATTGGTGGAAAGCACCGCCATATTTTAAGTTACCAATTGCTGAGGAAAGTCGCGAAAACCTTGCAGTATTAAAAATCCTATTCTCATTATACTTGCAGTATGTTGCTATCCTCGAAAAATATTAAATTTCGATATTTTTAACGTTAATCATCTGGTGGTAATCGATTTGGGAACTTATTGCATAACTGACCACCTTCTTTTTCATACACATATATATATATATAATTATTTTAGGTAAAAGCGTTGATGTTGTTTTTGAAAAATCTGCGAGTCTAGTGTGGGCTTGATGTTCGTTTCGTTGCGGGTGGGCGTTGGGTACGAAAATCTGTACCTGCGTTCACCCTTAATGATACGCAAAGGTTCAAAATATGTAATTTTATATTTAGTTATTCTAGAAAAAATTACTTAAAAATTAACATACAATCTAAATATAATTTTAAAAGTAAAATTTACCATTCCATGGTGTAAATGTTATAATATTAAGAAAATAATATATGTAAATCTAAGTAAGGTCATAAAATTAAAATTTACATGAATCATTAATACATCGAACTTTTCATCTATTTCAAAATTTTGCGCGCTTTCATTGTATAATTGAAGATCCACTTTGCAAATTTCATGCTTAAAGTCGTCAAATTTTTTTCTAAACTCTTCTATGTTCTTAATTGATATATCGACACCAATATAACGAATGTGTTGCACTCCGCATTGTGTGAGTTCACGCATAAGAATGACATCGGGCTCTCCAGCACCGCAGCCAACACTTAATATAGATAAATCGGTCTGATAACGAACAAGATGCGAAATATTATCTGATAACCAATTTTGAATGACTTTGTATTGGTTTGAACTTTTCCGAAAAGCTTGGAAAGCTCTCTGCCAGTACCTATCGTCATAGTAATTCATTGAGAAATTTAAAAGATGATTATTTAGCAAATCGAATCAATCTACAACAGTTCAAAACATTAACAAACGAAAATTTGTTTAGAATTAACCAATCGCTTTACAACCAAGCAAATTAATTCAAAGATAGATGATTAATCTTATGCCAAATGCGCCATATTCAAATTCTTATCCCATTGGGTAGCAATGGACAATTTGCTATTTAAATGTCATGCTGAAGCTAGTATTTAGTTCAAAAACATGGGTGTGAAAATGTCGATACCGATATTATCGTCTGCGTTTCCAATAGATCTTAGGGTCATTAATATATGCCTCAATAGATACATCGATTATGGTAAATTTCGTTTAAAATCAAAGTGCAACAACTGTTTTGAGATCTCATGCGCCAAAGGTTACAACAATGCAACTGACTTTCTAAGTTTACAGGCGAAGCATTCTATGACAATGGGTGAAGATATACTTCACATGACTAAACAAACTTTCAACAAAAATTTATGTAGAGGAAATTCATTTCAGGTTTTCTTCAATTTTTCGCTTTGAACATGCCATCTGAAATCAACAATTATCGTAAGAGACATAAGAAAATCGATATTTTCTAAAGTTGCGATAGATAATACTATCGATAATATCTGAAATATTAAATAGATATTTTAATTTGCATTACTATTAACTAAGCCTGGGTGATGTGGGCTTTTTGAAATCGATTGTCGATTCAATTTGTTTCAATTACTGAAAACTAAACTTGCTCTAAACATTTATTTCCTGTTTTTCATATAAACATGAGACTATGAAAGGATCAGGCTTGAGTGATCATCTGACCATTGTAACAATATTGGCTCCAAAATTAGTGCTTATCGCGTAAATCGTGTTATAAAGTACTGCTTACATATAAAAAATATGCTTCGCAATCATCTGAAAAACAACGATTGTTGCTAAAACATTTCGGAGATGTAAAAAAATATCATTTAACATTGGTGTTACTAGAACACATAGTTCAATTTGTAATCAAATTTTAAAAAGCATTTTCTCAAAAAATAAAACAATTTACTAATTAAGTAGTCGATTTTAATCTTATTTTGATCTAACCCGATATTTTGATATAACATTATATTGAAGACTTTTTTTTAGCTTACAATCATACTAAATATTTGCTCAATTGACATTTTTCATATCTAATGAAATCTTGCAAATATGTTTTTGACAGAAAAAAAACCATTTGACTTTTATTCAGTTTTGCGCGCATTAGTGAATGTTGCAGTTAACGTCATTATTCATGATTAGGTTATGCAATTTCTTCTACAGCTACGATACATGTTATTAGCGTAATTTTTTTAATTCAATAGTAAATAAATAATAGTCGATCGAATTTGGCATTTTGTGAATCGAAAATCGATTCGATTTGATTATTATCATCTGGATCGATTCTATTCGATTAGTCGATGCATCGCCCAGCCTTACTATCAATCCAATTCTTGTATTGATCAAGGGCAATTTGAATAGCTATTTCATTGATGCCTACACCGTAACGTTACCACAAGCAAATCTCATAAAACAGAACCGGGACTGAAAAAAATTGATATGGGGATGGATCACAAGGGGACTGACACCGAAAATGTCTGTTGGCGCAGGTCTCTACTAGAGGTTTGTTAAATTGACTATAAATTATAATGCTCGAAATTCAATTTACTTCAAACACTTGCTATGATTGGTTGAAGCTGCTAAAGTTGCACAGACAATTTCAGCTTTACTTGGTTTCCACAGCATCCTTTATTGCGCCCATTAAGCTATATTTGCGAATAAAAGCTTCGCGAGCCACATCTTACCCAGCTACAAATTCAAATGGATTGCAATCTAGATTTGGAGGAGATCATTGATTCGTATCCCAAAAACTTCATCCACTACTAAGCATTCAATCTTGTGTTGCATTCGAAATATGATCATTTGTTCCATTCTGTTGGATAAAAAACATCAATCCAATGTCGAATGATGGCATTTAGTGCACCAATGTAGGTTTCAAAATTAACTAAGCAGGTCCCTGGAAAAAATCAAATGTGGAGAAACTTTTGTAATGTTAAAAATGTCTTTCTTGAATTTGTATCCCGATAAATTTCCACTAAATTTCATACAATGATTTCAATTTCCATATGTAAACCTGGTTCTCACACTTACTACAAATTTCAGCAGGCTTAACAATTATACTTCATAAAAAACATTCTGACACTAGATATCTTCCAATGAAATGCCACCACACCCACATGGCTATTTGCCGCTTTGGACGTACGTCTGCTTTCCTTAACGACTACTATTGTAGTAAAACATGATTCACATAAGCTATTTTGTACATGCAGTACACCGAATATGTGAATTATAAAAATAGAAAAGACGATATTTGTTATAAATCACAGAAAACGCCTAGCAAGTTTTCAGAAGATAATGTCTCTGTAATCTGAAACTGTCCTCCATAGCTGCAACCGTGCCATGCCGTGCTGCGCAGTACCTATGATTTAGCCTTAGTTAACATTGTCGTGTAGTGCTAAAAATTTAATGAAAAAATAAGGGCCTGATGTTGACAATTTTATCAAAGACACTTATCGTCCTAATTAATTCTCTTTAGTTTATAAATTGTATTTTGCTGGGAATCTTGCAGTTTAGGACAGCTTTACTTCGTAGAGTAAAAAATAAAATGATTTAAAGTTATATACCGTCCAGTTGAAAAGAATCCTTGTTATTGAGAAACACAGGAAATGATTTTTTGTGAAATAGTCATATTAAGCTTAAGCAAGAAAGGCACAAAATATATACACTATCAGTGAAGTCAGTATATTGCCCATTGTTGTTCTTCAGAATAGCAGCTGGTCATTTAGGCAAAATAACATATTGAAATGAATATAAATAAGCTAATTGATTATAAGTTAAATTTGAAAATCTAATTTATGATTGAATAACAGCAGGAATAGCCAATGAGGCCATAACAAAGACAATTAATAAATGTCTTTAAAATTCGAAAGAAGTTGATTTAATTCAACTTAAGACCCATTCACTGTAATATTATGGAAGTAATTTAAAAATTTTAGAAAACTTCCATACTTTATATCGTTGTTAAGCATGTCAAACATGGAAAGTTATTGTAGTATGTGAAGAGTCCTAAACCTGTTATGCAAATTTGTTATTGTTTTCTAACGAATTGATGATGTTGCCACTGGATGTAAATATCCAATATTTTTTCATTATACCGTTTGCCATGCAGCAATTATCTAACGGTTTTTCAAAATTTTCATTTTTTTTTGTTTTTTTTTATCAAAAATATATTGGGATCATGTGAAAAGCTGTTCTTAAATTCAAATGTCTTTCACCTGATTAATGAAGCTTTACTATTTTAGGCTTTTCTACAAAGGCATAAAATGCACCTAATTTTTATTTTAGGGAATTAAATTAACGCATTTTGGTTAAATAAAGGTTCTTTGCAATATCTTTCGTTATATCAGGTAATAAACATATATTCATTTTGAATAAATGTCTGGTAAGTACTTAATAAAACATTCCATATCCCTATATTGAGGTTCGTAAATCAATGTTTTAATATATTTGTATTCGATATTCAGTTAGAGTTGGTATTCAAGAGCCCAAAAATTTGCTTAGATTTCTTGAGTCTATGTCGCTCAGCTATAATTCCTAAGAAAATGCTCTGATGCATGGTTGATATGAAAGACATAGATAAAAAGAATAAAGGTGATATCTATTCTTCATAATTTTTCTCAATATTATTATGGTGACTGATAAAGCATAATCTTAAAAGTTCAACTGTTTTTACTCATCTAAGATAAATTAATTCACGCAATATTCATCTCATACATGTAAATGAAAATATCACTTTAAAAAATGTTTTTCTCATCTTTTAAATATATAAGTTGCAACCCAGAATCATAATTATTGATGATTTATTACTACATGGCCAAATAGAATATAAATAGAATATAACTACTCTATTTACAAAATGTAAACAAAAGTTAAAAGATGGAGTATGTAATAATATTTATTTAGCAATCTTATCACTAGCGTAAAGACAGTCTATGGGTACTTCTCTTATTGTATAAAAACAGTGCGAAATTAAATATATAAATTCCAACGTGGACCAACTATGACTTTGGTGTCTGTGTTAAAACAAAAAATACATGTACAATCTTTATTTATGAATAAATTCAGGCAAGCGTTAATAATTCAATCAATTTGAGCCTAAATATTCTCACAGCAAGTCAAATAGTTTTTATGATAGCGAATGGGGGCATCATTATTTGAATTGTGAAAATTTTTATACATGCATGAGTTAAGAGAAACAAATTTTTTAAGGAATAAACACAAGTAATGTATATATTCTCAGAACAAATGACACACAAAAGCTGAAAATGTAAGAACATCGCAATATATCAGAATTTCAGAAATCTCTGAATTAATATTTTATGTTTCATGTTAATTCTTGTATAATTCTTAAATTTTGAGAATTTCGAGCCTTGTGATTCTCATATAAATAATTCTTTTAAAAAAGACTGTTATGCAAGTTCTAATTCAGAAAAAACACTTAGCCATATATTTAACCCTTTGGAGAATAATTGAATGTTGGTAATCACTAGATTTGTGAAACCTCTGCTTGGTACCTGAGAATCACGTTCAAACTCCTTTATGCACCCCTGAAGGGATTAAACTTGCATTGTATTTGTTAATGGAAGTAAAAGTAATCTACTTTAACCCCTGGGTGAGGCTCTACTAATTAAGTAGTTGATGTAAACCGATATATAAGCATATGCAATACAAAATATATGTAAAAACTAGTCAATTGAATTTGATGTCTATAATACTACAATAATTGACTCGATTTTGTTGTGATTCTATACATTCTTTTGCATCACGTGTCACCATGCTTTGAATGTATTATAATATTAAAAGGTTAATTAAGGAGGTGTCATATGCTAAAATTGTGAATAAAAATCATTTTACCAATGTATGATGATCACATTTATTATTTATTTCGATCCTAAAACATTAAAGTTTATNGATAGTTTTTAAGGATATTGAATTGATATTGAATTTCAAAGAATTAGATAAATTTAATGAATTTAACCAAATGTAAATATTAAAAATTAAATTTTACTTATATATTTAGATATATAAATCCTAATTAATTAGGTAAGAATGTAAGATTGTTTAAAAATTAATAAAAATCGACTTACAGTGATAAGTGTTTAAAGCCTGAGAACAGATAGACAAATGAACTTTCCACCAGATGTACAGAGTAATTGGAGTATCCAATTTTTAACACATGTTATGCTTTTCACGAATACTTGTTTTCTTTGAAGATAATGTTAGCAAAGTAGCATCAGTTAAATATCACACAAGTTACACAATTTTAATAAATTTCAAAACACATGTTACACTTTCAAAAACTTTTACATTAAAATCCAAGTTCGCAAAATGGCTACTGATCTATCAAAAGATTTCTATGAGTTATCAAAAAACGTTGGTGGCATTATACCAAAAAAACATTAAAAAAAATATATCAATTATATTGAAACGTTTGGAAAAAAACACAANGCTTTGAATGTATTATAATATTAAAAGGTTAATTAAGGAGGTGTCATATGCTAAAATTGTGAATAAAAATCATTTTACCAATGTATGATGATCACATTTATTATTTATTTCGATCCTAAAACATTAAAGTTTATTCATTTATTAAATTTCTAATACAGTCCATTGAAATTCCTCGTCCATAGCATGGGCAGTGTCCTAGTTAAAGTAAATAAATGGGATATGCTAAGCTTAAAGTGTAAGTTAAGGACACTACATATGAGAGCTTTTTGTTCTTATAACAACCATAGCTAGTTCTACTTTTGTAGTTTTCGTCTGCTTTTGCAAAAAGCACATATATAATTCACGTGTTTGACCAATCTGGATTTCGCTATTTAATTCAAAGGCATAGCAAAACTCAAATTAGTCCACATGAAATTAAATGTATTCTTCTATTCAAAATCTGATAGAACAGAACGACATATTGCTATAAAAATTAGTTCATCCATCACCAGCATGTAAATTCAAGATAACTGCAAATAACTGCATTTCCATTTACTAGTAAATTTAAAATTAATGAGGAAAAATTTTCTCAGGTAGTGATGTTCACATTTATTTTATGTTCGAAAGAGCTAGTGGAAAAACACTATGTTAAAGAAATCAATGAGATCTACAAAGCAAAAATTAATCGATAAATAGATGTCCAGAGAGTAGTTTTGCTAAAGGAGGTTAATAAATTGAAAATGAAATTTTTAAGTTTTATGTAGAATTTATGGTAATAGTGTGAATCTGGACATTCACAAATCAATGGCTTAAGCTAGACAAAGCAATGCTACAAAAATTTTGTAAATGAATACCTAAAGCAGTTAGGAAAAATGACATGGGTGTGTTTTTCAAAATTTTAACTTAGATAAAAGTACATGAAATAATTCTTTTTGCAAAATATTTTTGTCACGCGATGGCACACTATCAACACGATTGTTAAACGGACCTGAATTTTTATAGCGCACTGTAGTATTGCTTTTCTTCAAAGGAAATATTTGATAGATTTTCGGGGCAATTTTTACTGCCCTTGAGATCACCGAAATATATGTGTGTGTTCTAAGAGACATTTGATCATTCACAATTCCATATTTTGATGATGTGCAGTTCGTGGTAGCAGTTTTCAAGTGAAAATTTTAAAAGGTAGCCTGATATTTGTCCACTTTATATATTTTCCCAATGATATATTATGCTGTAAACAGTATTAATGTTATTTATGTGTCAAATGTTGACAAAATGTCATCCCAAATCCACAGAGATGCCTGAACTTTAGTATTCTTTCAAATCGAAGAATTTGAAATGTCGAAATTCCAGTCGGGCAAAATGCAGACACTTAGCATTTAATCACAACTTTTATCATGCAGCATATTTTGACAAAAGAGATATTTTAGACAAACATTTAATCAAATTTTAAAACAATCAAATTGAACAAAGGTAATCAAAATAATAATATAACCGGATTTCTTCCTAACCGGGTTTTAGCAGATTTTCAACGGATGCCTAAAAATTTGCGTTTGCATAGTTACATAAAGTACATCTATTTTTATATCCAAGTAAAAAAGAAAAGATGCCCAATGATTTGAAAATTAGAAATAACATTAAAAAAATTGTAATTCCCTAAGCAAGTCACATAGTTGTCTTGCTGTGGGAATTGCATGTTCTTGCATGTTTCACTTGTGGTAGACATGGAAAAAACACATTAAAAATTGTGATTCCCACAGAAATTACTTGTTATACATTGAATGTAAGAATCTTCAACTAGAACCTATTTAACAGTAATTAGCTACTTTGAATATTATGAAAAACGATATATATATATATATTCCAAAACAAAATTATATTGATGAATTTCGTCATAGGTCCCTTCCTCTTTGATTAATAGCGTTTTGGCATCCTCCCAAACATCTTCTTCATTTGAGTGGGGGACGTGCTGCTTCAATGACTCTAAACGTGAATAATTGTTTATTTAAAATAATAAATATGACATGCATATAAGATAATATAATTCAATGAATGATTAATATACTGAACTTTCTTCAAATAAAAATATATGTTTTACACATAAGTTACATTAAGTAACTTTAAAGGGAATTACTGTTGTAAGAATCGGATATTTTCTTTTAAGATAATTTACGCTACTTTAAAGAAAATCAATGTTTCAAGTACTTTAAAGTGGAATCAAGTGTAAACAAGTAAAACATATGAACTTTAAAGTTTTAGCTGTATTCACTTCCATAATTTTGCTGTTATTGTCCCACTGTTCAAACTACTAGATTTCATTACTGACTAATGATCAATTTTATTAATTAGTGGATCTTTAAGAAAGGATTTACATGGGAAAACTTTGCATTCCCACGTGTGATACATGCAAGTTTTTATTGTTTTAAGTAAACATGAAATTTCTTCCAAGTTCCACATGTGGAACTTGCATGTATTTGCAATTTTAATATTTTTGGGTAAACATTCGGCCGGTTTAGACCGGTATATTTTTGGCGGCCTTAAAAATTATTCTAGGCCTGCATGCGGCCGGCGGAAAACCGACAATATCAAATCAAATATTACAATTTATTTAATAAAATGGAGTCTGCTTAAAAAGCGAAACCCGCAATGTGAACACAGAGTTCCACGTGTTGCAGTGTAGCTTTGCCGTTGCATAGCCTGCACGGACATTCTGGTAATGGAGCATAGCATTACACATTTTAGCATATTTAGAAGCGCACCCAATGTATAGCATAACGCGCCCATAAACTACGATTTTCACGCCTATGATTCAGGGGGTTCCTCAAGAAAGGAAGAAATACCGTTGGCTATTTGGAGCTTCTGGTAAGGCGAGGCTAAATTGAGTGATTAAAGCATTCCTTAAGGGTGACCATTTTGAGATGTTCCTACACTGAGTAGCAGATGCGTTGTTTGCTAGACCCAAAGTCCGCTTTAAATATCGCGAATGTACATGCTCAAGGTGTTCATCAATATTCCGAAGGGTAATACATTTTTTAAATGACTGCATAGCATATGGGATAATGGGATATATCTTGCCAAAGAAAATTTTATGCGCAGAGCATATGTCAACCTTGGCTAGGCTAACCAATTGCCAACATGAAACAATCGATGCGTAGGTTTTGTTCTTCACGTAAGCACAATGTGCGTCCAAACTAAGAGTTGGTTGCAATATACCACTAAGTACATGAACCGGTTAACGTATTGCATTGGCGATCCATTATAACAAATAGAGTCTGTTTCTGAAAGATTTCCACCTCGACGAAACTTCGTAAATTTGGGCTTTCCCGATATTTACCGTTCTTTCAATTTGTTCAGACTGTTTTCCAACGGCGAAAGACGACTTCTGCCCATGCTGAATTCTGAATTTACAACATTAAAACACACGCACAAGATTTTGCGCAGATAAAATTTGGTTATAGAAACCCAATCAATCCAAATGCATGTAAATTACATTACATTGTAAGCATGTCATGTGTGCACCACTAAAACAATTACGAGCACACGATGAACACAACCGACCATCACCAGAAATATACTATATATAGCCCGGTCAAAAAAATTATAAACAGAATTTTTTCAAATTCTTAGCAACCAAAATACGCACAGTAACAATATATACAATATATACAATAAACATGTCGACTGGTGGTCGTCGTGTTTAAGTTGGGCTCTCGAGACAACGATAAATGATGCTCTAGTGTATATTAAATGTGATAACACTGTTCATGCTTCATGCATTGGATTGACAAAATCTGCGTTTTCCTGTATCACAAAGATTTTAGAAAGGCTGTCTATGGTAAATTCTGGTGGATATGTAATATATACTCATCCTTAAGAATAGAAGAACAATTATCTATGGTTGCCAGTAAATTTATAGATGAGCAAAGACAGATTGAAGCAAAGGATTCAAAATTTTCAAAAGGAAATGATGGAGCATATATCCGAAATCAAGAAGTTCCAACTGAATTCAGCTCCACCAAAAAGTGTTGGAATTCAATCTGTTAAGGCCGATACTGAAGAATACCTGAACTGCATACGTGTACGAGGGATAAAAGAACAAACAGCATTAACTAAATCTCAAAGACTTGAATTAGAAATGTGTGGAATTCGAAATATTTTCAGCTACATTGGAGAAGAACTAATTGAAATAGAAGACTGCTATCGCTTAGGTAAATTTTATGAGAATCGCACAAGAACTGTTATAGTAAAATTTCGTTCAGCGTGGGATGCTCGGAAAATTCTTAGCAAGGCACATAAGCTGAAGGAGTATAATGTTAAAAGAATCTATATAAGTCGAGCTCTGAACAAGGACCAACAGAAAATCGAAAAAGCTCTTCTTCACAAAAGATGGACTATGATACAAAATGGATGTGACAAAAATGAGTTGAAGATTCGTGGTCTTGAACTCAAATATCAAGAAAATTGGTTTCAATGACAGATTGAGTCCCTCAAAATGTAAGTTTTTCTNATTGAAAAAGCCCTTCTTCACAAAAGATGGACTATGATACAAAATGGATGTGACAAAAATGAGTTGAAGATTCATGGTCTTGAACTCAAATATCAAGGAAAATTGGTTTCAATGACAGATTGACTCCCTCAGAATGTAAGTTTTTCTATTAATGGAGATAACTTGAATTGTGTTTTGATAAACCCTTGGTCAGTAAACAATAAGGAAATTTACATTTCAGAACTAGTTCTTGAAAGGAACATTGATATATGTTTTATTACCGAAACATGGCTCTTACCAAGTGATGTACTTTCTGAAAATTTGCTTTGCCCTATGGGGTATGGTTTTATGAGTGTGCCCTGTGAACGTCGTGGGGCAGAATGGGTTTCTTATACAAATTAAGTCTAAAGCCAAATTTCTCGAAGCCTAACCGCTATTCTACATTTGAGTCATGCTTAATGACATGGAATTCTTTAATCAGACTATTGACTTCTTCCTAATTTATCGCCCTCCGAGCACAATGGGATTTATTGAAGAATTTGAGAATTACCTTGATGAAACATTTCTTATAAATCATTCCATACTCATATTAGGGGATTTTAATGTTCATATGAATAGTCCAGAGAATCAATTAACAAGGAAATTTATTGAGTGTCTAGACAATCCTTTATTGACACAACATGTAAGGTCTGCTACGCATATTGGAGGAAATATTATAGACCTTCTCACCACCAAAGATGAAGACAACATTATTAAGAACATTTTTGTAAATAATTCGTACGACTTTCCTGATCATATCCCAGTCTTCTTTGGCCTTTCTCAAATTAAACAAAGTGGAATCAAGACCATCATTCGTNTATATATATATATATATATATATATCCATGATAAGCCCATTTCATGTGAAAACCATGGAAATTGAGAGATCGGCGATTCTGGCTAATATATTTTCAATTTACTAATTTTTGTTTACTTATAAGACATAATACACTGGCTGTAATCACTTTATTTACTAGAGAAATTTTGAAAAATTCTAAAAGCCATATTTGTTGCCAAATATGAAAACGTGCCGCGCCGTGCCTAATTATATTTTTCAAAACCCGTGCCTTGCCGTGCCCAAAAAATATTTTTGCAATTCCGTGCCGTGCCGGGCCTTGCCTAAAACCCACCGGGCCGTGCCCTCTAAAACCAGGCACGGTTGCAACTCTGGTCTCTTATACGTTAGCTTGGGTTGTCGCCAGAGCTACGCTCCTAGATAATTAACAAGGGGGTCGCAATTTGAGTACTGTGTTTTTCTATTATGTTTTGACCAAAATTAAATTCTCAGACATAACAACCAAAACTCAAAACCGTAATCTAAACTTAAAAAGTGGGGCTGGTTCTCTAATCAAGATTAACAAGTATTCAGATGACACTAGGCTTCTATGCCCAATCTCCAAGTCAACTGCTGAGGAGGATTTTGATGATTACTGTCGGTCTGCAAACGCTTTTGCTGAAATGTGTGAATCGAAGAACTTGTACTTCAACCCTTCTAAATCACATGAGGTGACGTTTCAACAGAAATGCAGAGATAATGAATTAAAAAGTTATATTATGAAGACGGCAGTCATTAAGGGCGACAATATACCTTGTGCTGAATCGATAAAATATCTTGGTGTCATTCTTCAGAAGAACCTTCGCTGGAGCCTGCATGTAAATCAGGTTGTCAAAAAGTGCAATTTCTTAGTAAAATCGATTGCAAACATTTTAAAGCATACGAGTCGGAAACAAAGTCTCCACATTTTTGAANATACCTGTATGCGTCCGAGGTCTGGGTACCTGGTCTGTTGGAAAAGGACAAAAAGAGGTTAAGAAAGCCTCTTAAGTTGTATGGAAGAATAGCAAATATAAGTAAGGAAGACTTAGTCAATGTTGTTAATAATAAATTTTCCAGATTATTCATAAATACGGTGAATAAGATTATACAAGACGAAAGACATCCTCTTCATGATCAATTTATGGTCGCACGTTCGAACATACGAAGGAATCGATTTCAAACGAAATATTGCAGAACAGAAATACGAAGCCGAACTTTTGTGCCTGTAGCTCTTCGATATCTAGTCTATGGTACCATACCCGAATTTCTTTAACTTTATAATCAACGGACTATCTTAGTTCCTTTACTTCCTACTTCCTTCTTATTCCTCCATTCACGTTCCTATTCAATCATTATGTACTTTTAGTGCATATTTGTTTGGCAGGAAATAAAGCTTTATTTATTATTATTATTATTATCCGATTTCTCTAATGATATAAGTACACGGCTAGATAACTTACTTAACCACAATTTTTCGTCAAATAATATGGCAATGAATTATAATTCTGGCTAAGTGATATTTTGCAAAGGGCTAAGTGATATTTTGCAAAGACATATTCCAATGAAAACTCTTAATATAAAGATAGGGAAACCTAAATGGTTTGATGGTGAAGTAAAACAACTACGTGCACAACGGCGAAGGGCGGAACGTTCTCTAGCATCTTTCAAAGAGCTTCGAAATATAGTAGTGCAATTATGTAAAAGGAAACAATTAAATTACTACTCAAGGAGATTTTTAGAGACATCAAATGATCCAAAGAAATTGTTTAAGTTGGTATCTGAGCTTAATACCAAGAAGACTGAGACAATCAACCAAATGCCCAATGCACATTCCTTCCAGGCTTATTTCCTAGAAAAAATAACAAATATATATCGCAGCTTTCAATTGAGCTCTTCTGGGATAGTGGAGGATGTTATAAGATCATATCCCGCGTCAACTGAAACCATGTCCCAATTTAAAACGTTATCAACACTAGAGGTACGTGAAACTATTATGTCTATGCGTAATACGACATGTGAACTTGACCCTATTTTGACNAAAAATAACAAATATATATCGCAGCTTTCAATTGAGCTCTTCTGGGATAGTGGATGATGTTATAAGATCATACCCCGCGTCAACTGAAACCGTGTCCCAATTTAAAACGTTATCAACACTAGAGGTACGTGAAACTATTATGTCTATGCTTAATACGACATGTGAACTTGACCCTATTTTGACAAATATATTGAAGCATGAAGAAGTTCTTAATGGAATACTCCCTTATTTAACTCATTTGGTTAATCTATCGTTAATTACTTTCCCTGACTGCTTGAAGACATCCCTAATTCGACCTATATTGAAGAAAAAGACCTTGGACGTCAGTCAGCACTCTAACTATCGACCAGTAGCAAACCTATCATTTCTTTCTAAATTAATTGAAAAATCTGCAGTGAAACAATTCATTCCATGTTTAGAATCAAATAGATTGCTTCCAAAATACCAATCTGGCTACAGGGCTAACCGATCTGTGGAATCTGCTCTTCTTCGGGTCAAAAATGATATTCTTCTCACACTTGACCAAGGTGACTGTATTGTTCTGTCTTTATTAGACCAGACAGCTGCTTTTGACACTATTAGTCATGTACTATTATTAAGGATACTCCAAAAAATTGGAATAAATGGTTCAGTACTTAACTGGTTTAAAACATACTTATTCAATCGGAGACAATATGTTCAAGTTGGAAATGAATGCTCTAGTACAGAACTTATCTCATGCGGGGTACCTCAGGGCTCAGTACTTGGCCCTATATTATTTATAGTCTACAATTCTTTCATTAGTTTTTTTCTCTCTGAGAAAGGGATATCCCACCACATGTTTGCAGATGACACCCAGATATATATTTCGTGTGCACGGAAGGATCTGAACTCAGCACTTCAATCAATCAAGAACATCACATCACAATTATCACTCAAAATGAACTCTGCATTTCAGTTACTCAATGAGAATAAAACTAAAGTGTTGTGTTTTGGATTAAAAGACAGTGATAGTATTGACTCAAAGAAATTTTTAACCCCCATTAGAAACCTTGGCTGTATTTTAAATAAAAATCTTTCAATGAGACCACAGGTAAATTCAATTATCACCTCGACAAACTATTCAAAATCGGTGTGCTCGCTTAATATTTAATTTGGTATACCGTGAAGCTATTACACCGGCATTAGTTGAACTACACTGGTTGAAAGTTAAATTCAGAATTAGATATAAAATATGTCTTATCGTTTGGAAGTGCTTACATGGCATGGGACCATCCTACCTCAGTGAACTTTTAGAGACATCAAATTCCAGGACACGATCATCTTCAGACAATCTACTTGTTATACCTAGAACAAATAAAGTATTGTCAGATCATGCATTTTCCATCTGCGGTCCATTCTATTTAATATGGTGCCTAATGAAATTAAAATCATCACTAGTGTTGAAGTCTTTAAGAAAAAACTAAAGCATTATTTATTTAGAGAGCAATTTAATTCGATTATTGTTTAGTATTGTAAATAGCGCATTTGAGTTTTTTGTATAAAAGTTATGCGCTTTATAAGAATATACATTTATTATTTATATTTATATATTTATATATATATATATATATATATATCAATCTATGGCAAATTTCGTTTTCAATAAGTTTAATCAAAAGAAATCACACAACATTGCATCCGGAGCGAACACATTTCAAATATTTGTCCTTAATTGAGTCCATCCAATTCTTCTCGCGGTAATTTTTTTCCAGCAAATATTGCTTCAGTTATATATATTTTTAGATATTTTTTTGCCGCATCGTCTTTCATGATCCCCCAACATTTTCTATGTGTGAAAGTTCCGGTGTTTGATAGGCCACTGCAAAATTTGCAGATTATTTTCTCTGAAGAAATTTTGGGTATGTCTTGAAATAGAAGGGGGTCGCCTCATATTGTTGTAGAATCCATCCAGTCCGATAACACCGGTCCGCAAATGGGATAAACTAAAATATCAGTACCCCAAGTCATGCATGTTTAGCAAAATTTTGAAGATGGCTTGAGATATATATATATATATATATATATATATATTTCTAATAACTCGTCTATGTGAGAAAAAAACATACAAAAATACTAAATAAATTTACAAAATATTTCAAATCAACCAGATTTTATTATAAAATAAATCAATTTATTAAAATCTTCTTTTTTATTTAAGTCCAATTGTTGAAAAGTTCTACAATTCGAAAATATTTCACATGAGAATAAAAAATGCGATAAAGGCTCTTCATCTTGTTGACAGATATATATTGGTGAATATGTTCGGTTATTTCGATATAAATCTTAGGCGAGCATACAATTATCAATGATTAAGCTTAAAATATTTACTTCCCAATGGACCTTTTACAGATTTAAAGTAGCTACAAAATGATTTTTCTTGGACTTTATGTATTATTGATCTTAGATTGTCTAAATCAGTTGTTCTATTTGAATATCTACGATTCCATAAATTTAAATTACATGATTTAATTGCAGATTGCTTATAATGAATTATTTCTAAACAGTTATTGGGCATATTATATGTTTGCAGACTGAAGTTTCTGTATAACTTAGTATTGGTTGTAAATTCAAAATATTCTTTAATCCACGTTGTATGTAATGCTGCATCTGGTTTGTATAATTTGAATGATACTATAATTTGTTGTAATAAGGGCTCTTCTTGGTTTGATTTAGATTTAACACAATTTAAGAGAAATATTACAGTATTAGCTTTATGATTGATATCTAATTGTGGACATTGAGTAATTATTTCTAAGGCATCTCTTTTAGGTTTCCATTTTGCACCAATTGCTGTTTTCATTACTTCATCTTGGAATTTATTGAATTTCTTAGTATATTTATATAACGAGATTATGCTAGCATATAGTTATAGATTGGAGCTACAATTGTTTCAAATAAATTCATAAATGTACTAGCTTGTAATTCCCATTGTGCGCAACATCTTTCCTTTATAATAGCCCAAGAATTTCTAGCACGAATTTCTACTTTGTCTGCATGCAACTTAAATTTCAATTTGAATCAAACCAAATACCAAGAATTTTCGTGGACCAGGAATATTTACAAATTTCTGAATGGATTTTAATATTATCTAGTTCATCTAACTTTTCAGAAGTTACATTGATAGGTACAATTTCTGTTCTTGCTGCATTAATTCTTAATCTCCATTTCTTGCACCATGCATCAATTTTATTGCAATCAAGCTGTAGTTTTTGACATGCTAAAAGTATATTTGAAGCGTATTGTAAAATTGTACCATCATCGGCTTGATATGCCCTTTGGCTGTCGTAACCAATGAAAAATGTTGTTTCTATGCAGCTGGAATATGGACTCATCGGTTATGAAAACATTTCTGAAAAATCCATCAACCAACCATGTTTCACAGAAGCCATCCTGGTCTTCTTTCTGTTTTTGTGTCAATAGTGGCACTTTTTGAACGGGTCCTTTTTCCAAATACCGGCCTTTGAAAGTGCTCGGTACACTGTTTATATATAATATTATTTTCTATCTAATTTAACTATGAAAAGATACGAACATTTTTTGTAATGCAATAATTTGAATGGAAAAAATGTACATTAGAACTACAACAAGTCTGAATTTTTGCACAATTTCCCGCCATTTCTATTGTTTCATAATACCATAATAATTGTAATCAATAAATTCAAAACCAGTATAATATTATATAACCGGATTTTAGCCTGATTAACCGGCTTTCCTAATATTTGAATTTCATTCAGCGCAAAATCCAAATTTACTTTTTCACAATAAATTATTAATTTCTAACCTCCCAAAGATATACATGGAACTCACTAATTTATGTAAAATGACTATTATTGAATGTCAAAATTTCATTTACATACAAAAATTCTTCCTGAATAATTTTTACACAAACTGTGGCTTAGCAACTGGATAAATAGAGTCAGGACACTTTACGCAATGATTTTTATAAATCATTTTTAAAATTTATTATTGTAAATACCTTTCTCTAGGTAACAATATTATTTAGCTCTACAATTTTAATAAGAACCTACTATAATGAATTTTGCTAGATTTATGATCTGAATAATGCCATAGGAAGAGTGATTTATTTAGTTACAAACTATTAAAAACTGTTTTCTCACTTGCAAAGCTCAATTAGTTAAACGCGGAAGGAGTTCTAAAAAATTAGCGCTAAAATATATAAATTCATTCTCTTTCAATGTGATGAATTAATCTCAATTGTTGTAAAATTTTAACAACTAAGGGTATGCTTGCGCTTTAAATTCAAGTTCTTTCGTCATTTGAAACTATATTGATGAAATTGAATGTCTTTTTCGATAAATTCAAAAGTGAATTCATTTCATTAATATATGGTAAGTGATAACAAAAACTGAGTCATTAAGTATGCATATATGGAATTGAAATTAAAATGAAAAAATTGAAAACTGTTAAGTAGATACAAACTTCTTTATAATATTTATGCTGGTTTAGAAAGATTGGGGTTATTTGATGCGTTATGTCCGAATTTGAAATTGCCGCTTTAAAAAAATTGTCAAAATAACTAATTTAATAACAAACTGGTAAAACATAGAGCAACTACTAAAAATTTAAAACATTAGCTCCATTTTATATTTACCTCACATTTAAATATAGTTCAGATCAAATATATAAAGAGCCTTATAGATATTTATCTAAGCAATTATAAAATGATAGTACATCAAAATTTTATCTATAGCCAAATTTTTTTCATAGAATTAATATATTTTTAAAGCATGAAATGGCAATGCAAAAAGAAGTAGCCACTTTTACTATCAATGCGATTTTTTTCAAATAATTTCAACATATAGTTCTATATTTATCTTGATTATTAATTTAGGTTTTTAATGTGTTCAATTTTTACTTTATATTGCTCAAACTATATTTCAAATATCCATATCAATTATAATTCTATATTTATATTGTAACTGTTGCAACATAAATACACACAAATAAAAAAAATTAATTGATGAAAATTTATAACTATTTTGTTTTTTATGTTTTAAAGTAATAGGAATTAGGACCACACTTGCTGTAAATGATATTATATGAACAAGCTGACAACTCAATCACGACTGTTACATATCT
The DNA here is from genome assembly GCA_900660155.1 of Hofstenia miamia. Classification (NCBI taxonomy): domain Eukaryota; kingdom Metazoa; phylum Xenacoelomorpha; order Acoela; family Hofsteniidae; genus Hofstenia; species Hofstenia miamia. The sequence goes on along the minus strand of CABFPE010000399.1, from coordinate 572,450 downwards.
CTAAAACACAATCAATGCAAATTATGAGATGTGATAGCCTTTAAGTCAGTGTTGTAGACACTGACATAGCCAACATTTCCTAATGGGGTGGCGTGTTCAAAATATTCGAACATTATATTTCAAAATTTTTTAGTTAATTGAATGCATAAATCAATTTTAATTCATTAAAATATGTAATACTCATTAATAAACAAAAACCCTGGAAAACAATGCTAAACTATAATATAAATTTTAATGCTATGGTCTATGCAAAATCATCACAAACTGAAACAGTTTTTGGTGTATTTGCCCGATGTCCTTGAGGCAACAAAAATCCTTTTGCTCTAAATCCCATATAAATACGTTTTATTTTTGAAAAACAAGTTACTTTAATCCATACAAAATGCAATAGTATTGCCATATTAGGAAGCATAGATGTGGGTATAATTTTGCTGCATCTGTTTTTGATAATTCTCAACTGCAATTTTTAACCATCTGTGACTCCACAACATTTTTCACAAATTCAGACTAACTGTAAGGGTGCATTCACACAGAAAGATTGTGCTTGCTAGAGCGAGCTTTTGGCGTTCACACAGAAAGCGAGCTTGCGCTAGCTTTAAATCTTGGGTATTCGCACAGAAAGATTGCGATATTTTCTAGCAATGTATTAAAGCCAGGGTGTTCACACAGCGCGATTGTGCGAGCTTGGGCTTGCTAGAGATTTAAACAGTTGAGTTACTGAGAGAGCATTCACACAGAAAGATTTATCGCAATCCCAATTAAAGCCTAGCGCGAGTGATATTTTCTAACACATGTTTAAAGGTAGTTCTATTCACACAGAAAGCGCGCGAGTGTAAAAGATTGTAAATTTGATTTTAAACATGCTAAATATTTTTGACGATGACATCTCCCAATAATTTAAATTCATGCCAAATATTTGTACGAAGTACGTATAGTGTATTTAGTTTCTAATTATTTAATATTATCACAAAAATGGCATTATTGAACATATCTGTAAAATAGGTTTTGTCCACAACATTTTTTATTTATAGCAGTTACTAGTTGAACTATAGTAACTGCTATTAGTAAAACATGTTTTGATTTCTATATTCTTAAAAATCTGCCTAAATTAGAAAAAGTTTTTTAATTCACCCGTAATTTAGAATTTCAAAAAATATAAATTGCATTAAGGTTTATCAAAATATTAAATAATTTAAGAAAAACAATAATTTTAATCTTAAAACATGTATTAAAAATACAAGCGCTATATCGCAAGCTTTCTGTGTGAATGCACCCTAAGATGTCCTGGGAGAATGCAACACTGGCATCTGTTAGACTTGTGATTTTACAAATTTAAATACGAAAATACACTCTTGAAAGTTGTAAATATTATATTGAGCACTTAATATGATAGAATATAATGAAATTTGTGTCTGGAAGAACATCGCAGGTCTACCTAAGGAAAAGAAAACTCTTATTTAGTTTAATTGGCAAATACGAGCATTTGCTTCGCCATTGATGCTTCCTTGCTGAACGCGGTCATGGAAGAACTAGATAGAGTGTTTCGCTTGTTCGTAGTTGACCGAATGTATCACCATTATTGTCTATTCAAATTGTATCAATGAAAAGAAAATGTCATAGAAATTGAGCATTGACACAGCAAATTGAAGCCTCACAAATGGGATTTCCCATTACTTGTTTTCATAAGCTAATTTTTGGAGATGGCAAATTTATCTGATACAGATAGATTACTTGTTTTAACTTTCACAACAATTCTGGAACTCAATGAAGTCAAATCACCATTGGGACGGTACTAGTACTAGTAAGGCAGCGCTTCCTTAGAGAAAGCGTCATAAAAAAATATATATATATTTTTTCATCATTTATATACTAGTACTTAATGGTTTTGTACTGAGCTGTAAAAAACATTTGCAAAAAGTACTTAGCGGTTGTATAAATGTAATTTTACGTACTTAGCGGTCAGTGTATATATATATATATATATATATAGTTGATAAACAATGTGTTGAAAAATAATATTAAAATTTTGAAGTTTTACATTAGTATACTCTTCCAAAACTCTAATTTGAATTTCCAATTTCAATGTTTCGATTTTGTTGTAAATTTATAACATGCCCAATTTTGGTATAGCATGCCGCAAAATTGTCTGAATTGGCCTTAATTCAAATGGGCTAGGTAGATTTGGGCCAAATTTTTCAAAGATGTCCATCTCTCAACTATGTTACGCGTTATAATTCATTAAGCTTAAACAACGTCGTATCTTAATATTCAATTATGTCTGAAACCCGAAACATTCAAAGTGTTATGAAAGAAGCACAAACATGTGATTGAAAGAAGCAGCCACTTTTGAAAATCGAAAAATGTAATGTAACATATTTCTTTGTTTTAAGCAAAATTTCTTGATTCAATATGGGTTAACCATAATTGATTAGAATACAAGGAGCTGTAATTCTCCAATTTCTTAAAAATATTTATAAATATTTATATATATGAAGTGATGAATTAAGCAAAGCTTTTAAGATATATATTTCTCAGAATACTTGACATCTAGATTAAAGCAATTAAGCAAAGAAGAGGCTTACTACCTTTAGGCAAACAACATACTTTTATTTATAATTGCAATTATAAGACGGCTAAGGAACATTCTGAACAACGAACTTTAAGTATCAAAATGGCAAGCGCATCAATGATCTTTCTTTTATAATATACATAGTGAAATAAATTTTTCATTGAGATTTTTTCAATAGCTAGACATGAAAATTTTCTTAGCATGACATAATTTGTCGTATAATTTGGGAAATGCAACACCTAGATAATGATTTTGCAGGTCAAATATTGAAAGGAATTATTGTAAATTTCTGATAAATTTTGTAAATTGTGAAATTTTCAATGAACACTTTGCATATAAAAATTTATTGAATTATTTGTCGATTTCACACTCATGGCAACATTGAGAAATTTCCAAAACACTAGTTCTATAAAATTATCTAATTATAATATTAGAGACAAGCATGCCATACATTCTGAATGGCAGATACTCATGTGACTTACTCACAATATGTCATCATTGTTGGCATTGGTTTTTTATCTGATTTTTTGGCAATAACTATATATATACATTTTTATGTGAAACTAGTATATATATATATATATATTGATCCAAAAGTATTGTAGCCTTAATAATTTTTAAGTTATTTTATATGTTGATGTTAAATGAGAAAGAAGACATTTAAAAGCATTAACAAAAAATTTGTCTCTTTTCAAAATTACTTGTTGAACTTGAATCAAACCAATTCAGATGATGAACAATGACGTATCGCAATAAACATTAATTACAATGAAAAATGGGTACGAGAAATTACTGCCCATCTGTTAGAGACGAGTAGAAAGAAATATTGTGTAGTGTAATTGTTATTTTGTATTTAGATAAATACTTGAATAAAGCCTTAATAGAGGTCTAAATCATGTGACCCATTTTACCTCAATTTATTCAAGTATTATTCGAAGTATGTCGAAGACCCTTAAGCGGGCGAGGCTAGACATCGATCATAACTCACCCACTGCCTCGAAAGAATGGAAACATTGGAAACGAACATTTGAGAACTTTATTGAAGAATGCGGTGATGATGCACCAAATAAATTCCGTTCAATAGTTAATTTTGTTTCATCAAATGCTTACGATTACATATAAGACTCTACTTCTTATGATGAAGTAGTAGCAACTCTTGACAATCTATATATTAAAACCCCAAACGAAATCTTTGCGCAACATCAATTACTCACTCATCAGCAAGATAAATCTAAATCATTAGACGATTATTAAAGGACATTTCTCTTCTGTTTGTCGATCCAAGCATAAACAAAGTAAACAGACAAATGCTGCCATGTTTAAACCAAGCCCCTTTGCACAATTACTAATTGTCCGAAAAGCCTGCAGCATGCTTCTGTTATTGTTAAAATTGGACATGAACAATTGANATATATATATATATTGATCCAAAAGTATTGTAGCCTTAATAATTTTTAAGTTATTTTATATGTTGATGTTAAATGAGAAAGAAGACATTTAAAAGCATTAACAAAAAATTTGTCTCTTTTCAAAATTACTTGTTGAACTTGAATCAAACCAATTCAGATGATGAACAATGACGTATCGCAATAAACATTAATTACAATGAAAAATGGGTACGAGAAATTACTGCCCATCTGTTAGAGACGAGTAGAAAGAAATATTGTGTAGTGTAATTGTTATTTTGTATTTAGATAAATACTTGAATAAAGCCTTAATAAAGGTCTAAATCATGTGACTCATTTTACCTCAATTTATTCAAGTATTATTCGAAGTATGTCGAAGATCCTTAAGCCGGCGAGGCTAGACGTCGATCATAACTCACCCACTGCCTCGAAGGAATGGAAACATTGGAAACGAACATTTGAGAACTTTATTGAAGAATGCGGTGATGATGCACCAGATAAATTCCGTTCAATAGTTAATTTTGTTTCATCAAATGTTTACGATTACATATAAGACTCTACTTCTTATGATGAAGTAGTAGCAACTCTTGACAATCTATATATTAAAACCCCAAACGAAATCTTTGCGCGACATCAATTACTCACTCGTCAGCAAGATACATCTGAATCATTAGACGATTTTCTCCAAGAACTTCGTAAGTTTAGTAAAAACTGTAATTATAAGGGTGTCACCGCCGACGTTTATCGAGAAGAACAAATTAGAGATGCTTTCATTACCGGTATCTCATCCAACTATATTCGCCAACGGTTGTTAGAAAACCCTACGTTAACCTTGCAATCTGCTTTTAATCAAGCTCGTTCCCTCGACGTTGCTCAGAAAAACTCAGAAGCCTATTCACCACGTCCTATGAACCATGTGGCTGCTGTTGCAAGTGATCCACCATCTCAGCTCTCACCCGATCCAAATTCACCAGAACCTCAATCCTTGCTTGCTCTTCCCAATCAAAAACGGTGTATGTTTTGCGGATACTCACAACATAATCGGAAGATCTGCCCAGCTCGTGATGCAGTCTGTTACAGTTGCAATATTAAAGGACATTTCTCTTCTGTTTGTCGATCCAAGCATAAACAAAGTAAACCGACAACTGCTGCCATGTTTAAACCAAGCCTTTGCGCAATTACTAATTGTCCGAAAAGCCTGCAGCATGCTTCTGTTATTGTTAAAATTGGACATGAACAATTGACAGCATTAATCGATACTTGCAGCTCTGAAAGCTTCATTAGTGAGTCGAAAGTAAATCGGCTGAATATTCAGGTCACCCCAGTACACCAAAAGCTAGCTATGGCAATAACAACATTAGAATCAGATATTGTCGGATATTGTAATTTCTCCTTAGTTCTTCAGGGCACAGCCTATGAAAATATCTGCCTTCGAGTTCTAAAGAATTATTCTCAGTCATGATTTTCAAAGTCGACATAATAGTATAATCTTTCCCCTTGGAGGTCAACAACCGGAGTTAGTTGTTACTCAAAATGACTCTGTTTGTGCATTAACTACGGCAGACATCCAGATACCATCCTTATTTGCAGGCATTCCAGAAGGTACCAACCCTATAGCAACCAAATCAAGACGCTTTAATAATGCAGACAAACAATTCATAACTGAATAAGTATCAAAATTATTGTCGGAAGGAATCATCGAACCCTGTTACTCGCCTTGGAGAGCTCAGGTTGTTGTTTTGAAAGACCCATATCACAAACGCAAAGATCGCCTATGTATAGACTATTCACAAACGGTTAACCTTTATACAGAATTAGCCGCATACCCTTTTCTTCGCATTGACAAAATGATCAACTCCCTTGCAAACTACAAGGTATTTTCGACATATGATCTGAAAAGTGCTTATCATCAAATTCCTATTTTGGACTCTGATAAATACTTGACCGCATTCGAAGCATGTGGACGTCTATTTCAGTTTGCTCGTTTACCATTCGGTGTCCCCAATGGTGTATCTATATTCCCACGTTCCATGGACAAATTTGTGGAAAAAGAAAATTTGAATGATACATTCCCGTACCTTGACAATGTAACAATAGGCGGTTATGATTAAGCCCATCACTATGAAAATGGACTAAAATTTGAAGCTGCTGCAAGAAAATGGGGACTCACATTTAATGATACAAAATCTACTATTTCTGTTCCGTCACTTAGTATCCTTGGGTACGAAGTAAGTCGCAAATTGATTAAACCTGATTCAGAGCGCTTACGACCACTAGATGAATTGAATTGCCACCACCCACCAGTGCACAATAACTGAGAAGAACCTTAGGGATGTTTTCATATTATTCGAAATGGATACCGTCATTTGGTGATAAGATAAGACCTCTCATCAACACTAAATCGTTCTTACTCGGTGAAGAGGCATTGAATTCATTCAAACTTCTCAAAGAAGAACTACACTCTGCCTCATTAAGTGACATCGACAAAAATCTCCCTTTTGTAGTTGAGTGTGATGCCTCGGACATAGCCATTTCTGCCTCCCTAAACCAGAATGGTCGTTGCATTTATGTCGCGAACTCTCAGCAAAAGCGAATCACACTATTCATCGGTGGAAAAAGAGGCTGTTTCAATCATTGAAGCTGTCAGAAAATGGCGTCATTTACTACTACGTAACCACTTTACACTAATAACCGATCAGCGCTCCGTCGCATTTATGTTTGATAACCGTAGAAGAACTAAAATCAAGAACAGTAATAACCGTAGAAGAACTAAAATCAAGAACAGTAAAATACAATGTTGGAGGATTGAATTAGCAGAGTTCAGCTATTCAATATCATATCGACCAGGTTCAGACGACGTCGTGCCAGATGCACTTACTCGCGCTTATTGCTCTGCTCTTCCTCAATCTAAGTTGGAAAAACTCCACAACAATTTATGTCATCCAGGAGTTACCAGATTGCTGCATTATGTTCGATTGAAAAACTTGCCGTTTTCCACGGAGGAAGTAAAGAAGATCTGTTCTAGATGTCAGATCTGCTCTGAATTCAAACCAAAGTACTATAGACCCGAAGTACTCGGAACTCTAATTAAATCATTACATCCAATGGATAGGTTGAGCATAGATTTCAAAGGCCCACTACCTACTAACGCGAGAAACAAGTACATGTAACTATTGTTGATGAATACTCGCGATTTCCATTTGCATTCGCATGCCCTGACATCAGCTTCTCAACAGTTACCAAATGTCTCGAACAAATATTTTCGTTTTGCGGATTTCCAACCTTCATTCACTCAGATAGAGGATCGTCATTTATGTCTCATGAGCTTAAATCTTACATAACAGAGAATGGAGTATCTATTAGTGCATCAACACCTTATCATCCTATCGGAAATGCTCAAGTGGAGCGATACAATGGGATTATCTGGAAAGGTGTACGCTTAGCTATTAAAAGTAACGACATTGACATTAAGAATTGGGAATCAGTTCTACCCCAAGTGCTACACTCTATCCGATCATTACTTTCCACACCGACTGAAACAATTCCACAAACGTTTCTTCAATTTTCCTAGACTTTCATCTGGTGTAACATCTTTACCGTCCTGGATGAAACCTGGACCTGTGTTTTTGCGTCGTTTTGTACGTTCCAATAAAAACGATCCTCTTGTTGACAAGGTTAAATTAATTGATGATAACCCCACCTATGCAAATATCCAGTACCCTGGTGGTCGGCAATCCTTAGTATCTTTACAGGATTTGTCTTCCTGTCCAATTAAACAAGAGAGTGCTAGTGATAATCAAAATGAAAGTATAATCCATGATATGTCAGCGATTGATGACACAAGTAGCGAGTTGAATATAGAGCCAATGCCAGTTCCTAGCAATGAAGGTTCGCGCTCTTGTTATGGCAACATCCCACCAGAAAACGAAAACGTTGAAGTGCCATTAAGAAGATCAACACGAATGTTGAAGAAGCCGACAAAGTTTAAAGACTTCGTCATGTATGATACATAATTAACCTCTCCCCTGTTGGTTTTGCTTACTCCAGAACATTTTATTAGGAGGGAAGATTGTAGTGTAATTGCTATTTTGTATTTAGATAAATACTTGAATAAAGCCTTAATAAAGGTCTAAATCATCTGACTCATTTCACCTCAATACCATAAGTAATTGCCCCGTTAACCCCAACCCCTTAAAGCCTCATTATACAAAACATTTCGTTTTAGCAAGCGGTAAATAATATATACAAATAAATCCTAATCGGGAGAATAAATTCACTGAATTCAAAGCGATAGGAAAATATATATAATCCAATATATTTAGGAATCTCACCTATCATTTAAAAATATTTCTGCATAAATATGCCATATCGCGCATTTTTTAATAGATAATTATTTTAAACTTAGTTTTATATGATATGTTGCTTAAATATATATCGCGTACTACGAATTGGTCTATATCGATTTTTAGACTAGGATCAATTTCAGTTGAAGACACTTTTTTGCAGAATAAAAACATTGTGAAAATACTAATTTTCTAGACTAATTTTTATGAAGAATAAAATGACACCTTCAGGATTTTCAAATTTTTAATATTGAAAAAGTTACGGGGAATTTTTTCAATCGCCGATTAAGCAACATGGCTAATATTCAATGCTGTTTGTGTGTTTATTAACTAATCATCCTTAACTTAACACTAAGGCGTACAGAGTTTATATCGAACAGAATTTCAAATAAATGGGACACTTTTAAATTATTAACATTGAAACGTTTGGGTGGCACCGTAGTGAAGTTCTATAGGTGGCTATTTTACAGGTAAAAAATAATGAATCAAGGTAAATTAAAATCAATATTGCCAAATAGAATTCGATATTGCCATTACAAAAAACAATGTTGCCACTTAAAAAAAATTGTTATTTTTCTTTAAATCGATTTTTTTTGTTACAGTTCTCTTTATGTATTATTACGTCATACTTAGTAGTTTGTTCGTAGAATTTACACTGCTCAAGTTAATGTTGGAATCTGATTTTCTTATATAAAGCTGTATAATTTTGCTTATAAATGATGTTAATTATATTGAAGTTTGATCTTCTAATGAAAAATGTTACGTTTCACTTCCAATACCTCTTCAGGTAATATTGCCACCCGATTTTCACGTTTAAAACACTATTATTTTGTTAAATACCGCTTCAGGTAATATTGCCACCCAATTTTCA
>CABFPE010000399.1:501284-513995 GCA_900660155.1 Hofstenia miamia | reverse complement strand
ATACAGGGTGTCCCAAAAAGATGTATACACCTTTTAGCAGCTGATAACTCAAAATTTTGTTTTTTCTTTGCAGATTAAACGCATCGATCCAAATGATGGCAGCCAGACTAAACTTTGAAGAAAGAAAATTCATTTTAAAATGTTACTGGAAGCATGAAAACGCAGTAGAAGTGCAATGACAGTTTAGGAGGATGTTTCAAAAAGAACCACCAACACGAGTTACCATCACTCGAATTAGAGATAAGTTTGAAGGTGATGGAACTGTTCAGAACGTCTCCAAAAAGCATTCTGGAAGACAACGTACATCAACAAGTCCTACAAAGGAAGAAAGAGTACTTCAAACGTTTCAGCGAAGTCCAAGAAAGTCTTTTTTGATGTTACTGTGACTGGTCAAGTTTACTTGAACTTGTTCCAACAGTCTGTCATGGCAAGCATAAGTGAACACTTTGAAAAAGTGGATTTTTATTTTCAGTTTGTAATTGCGATGCAGCAGCCCTGTGTTTTCCTGGGATTCGATTCGAAGGTGGCAAGTCGTTTGAGGTGTTAAGCTTTTAACCCCCACATCTTCCTTTTCTTTGGAATGAGCAACATGTCCTTCACGAGGTATTTGCGAGATGGCAGAATTTAAGCAATTGAACTTATCCCAAATTAGCTCATGAATTGCTATTTTAGCATCTTTCATAATTTACCTGAAAAACATAGAAAAATGACATTTAAAATAAAAATGAATTGATGGGTGGTTTGGCGTAAAGTTTAATATAGCGTTAACCTTAGAGGCGGTATGAGTAACATGTATGTAATAATGTAGCATAATCCATTGAAAAATACAACAAAGAAAAGAAAAAGCAACCAAGATAGAATATTAATTAAACATAAACTCATTTATATCATTTTTGTATTTTTAAAAGAATTAGCATCAAGTCATGTCATTTGAAAAATTGTAAAGCAAGTATTTGCCACTTTAATACTTTTGACAAATCACGAGTGGTCATTTAGCTCTACGTTGATTTTAGCAAGCAGACATTTTAACGCAGAAATTAATTATCTATGTGGACTGTAGAAACAAAACAGCGACAGGTACTTGTTTAGGTTACAAATATGTTTGCAGTAATCTCTATAAATATGAAAATGTGAAACATTTAGTTGATGGAGAAAAAACTCATTAGAAGTTTATTTATATTTATTTGGTTTGCTTAATTATTAAATATTGCGCAGCTAAGCAGTCAATGCATGTAGCGATCAAAAGGCTTTTGTGAGGGGAAATTGATTTGGTGCCTTGATCTTTACATGCATCTAAGTTAAGTGTATGAATAGGGATTTTTACAACATGCTTAGCTGGCTACCAATCTTCTACATGTAGTAATAAATTCGCAATAAAGCTAGTCAGCCAACCCTAGGAATGTTATTTATTATCGTGTTTTAGATCTAAATTTGTTACAACTTAGGAAACCTATAAGGAGACTGATAATGGGCGTATTTCGTATTATAGTGTATTGTTATTGATTGTATCTATTTTATATGTAGGTTAGGAAGCTGCTTTAATGATTACATAGCTTTTATTTTTTCAGCAGCTAGTGTCTCTGAATCTTTGCATATTACTTATATTACTAAACCACACATTGTTGAGTGTGAGCTATTAAGTCGAATTGTGACTGGTATTTATTATCACCAAGTAGTTGGGGTACACATAATAAACATTGCCCTTGTGAGCATGAGATGAGTTGCTGGAATATGAAGCCTCGGAGTGGCGGATGGACTCTTAGTGAATGGATACCGCCTCAGGCAGTTGCCCACAAACAACTGGAGTCTATTGGAGCTACCTAAAAAGTAGTGGTTACTTGTTAAGGTTACAAATGTATCCAGTTTTGAGGATTAATTAAATGTCTTCAATATCAGCATTGATTATACATCATTAATCAGACAGTAATTCCATACAGAATGTAGATGAAAATCTTGAGAATTTTATCTAGGAAGACATCGATATATATGTACATATATATATGTACACAAATGATTAATATTTTCCTGACTAGATTTAAAAATGTTTATTCATCGCACTTTTCATAAATAAATTTCAAAGATGCTTTATGATATGCTGAAGTTGAATCACTACTAGGGTTGTTTTCCTTGAGTTTCCTTGAATTATTTCTTAAATTTATCTAATTTGTGAAATTTAGTATAACATAAACACACATTTGTTCGATTTCTAAATACCATACTCTGAGCATATGATTAAAGTTTTACTATTACAAATCACTTACTGAAAACAGCGCCTTAATAACTTAATTGCACTAAATGTAGAAATATCAGTTACTTCAGGGGCAAAAATGAATATACAATGAGATTCACTTGATATATAATCGAATAATTTGAAACCCAAAATGTTGAGACTCTTGCTCTAAATTGACTCAATTAAAAAGAAAATTGTCCCTTTGCATTTGTGGCTGTTCCATTTTTAATTATTTTTAGCAATTTACAATTCTGATTCTAATTTAACAGAGTATAGAAAAGAGTGGAAGTGAGCCTAAGGAAAGGGGTATTCCCTCATAAGATTTTGCCCATCACTATTTACACCTTATTGTTTCAAATATATATATATATATATATATATATATATTACAAATATATATATATATATATATATTATATGTATATATGTATATATATGTATGTATATATGTATATATGTATGTGTATATGTATATATGCATATATATATGTATATATATATATATTCATGTATATACATGTATGTATATATATATGTATAGATATATGTATATATATGTATGTATATATGTATATATATATATGTATATATTTATATATATGTATATATATATATGTATATATATATATATATATGTATATATGTATATATATTGTAGAATCGTGAGATTGATTAAGGTCAACAATATCGACATTAAATCCAGTATTTCGAATCCAATCAAGGTTGCTCCATATAGCTATAAAAAGTCTGAAACTAAACCTAATTGATCACTGATTCCAACAAAACACAACAATCGGTAGTTAAGTATAACTAGACTAGAGTCTTTTTAGATAAAAGAACGGCTGAGTTTTTCCCATTTCACACGGCATCACGTCAAAGATCCATCACTGAACTGAGTGACTCCTATGAAAAATAAATGGTGCTCTCAGTTTATAATATCTAGCTCAATAAAGTTTGTTATCCCTAAACTTATAATTAAATATGATATAATAACATTGCAATTGCCATGCATTTGTGAAAGCAAAAATGCATGATTTAACCACAGTGTCATTATTTATGTACTTTGTCCGAATGAGTTGGACAGAACAAATTTTATAAACAAACCATAGCCATATACCTATCCTAATGCAAAATATTAGCATATTTTTTCAAATAGCTTGCAAAATTTCCTAAAATTTACCAAACTACAAAAAACCTTGCAAATATTTTTCAAACTTTCCAATTTTTTTCAAATATTCTTATACATTTTTGAGAATATATCAAACATTACACAATCTAATTTTATACATTTCATCTAAAATCCACCGAACTCTTGTATTTAAAAAATTATAAAAGCAGTTGATAGACTTACTTTCACATTATACATAAATATATGTACCGTTAGTAAATAGAACCAATAGTGCAGATCCTTGTTAGCTTATGAGAAATTTAAAAATGTAGTGCCTTTTTATAAAAATTAGTGAATAGTTCCTGAGCTAGAAAAAACCATAGATACTTAGCTAAGTTATTTTAGTCCTCCCCGGATGTTTGTAGCTGGCCACGTCCCTGTTTTTGCTTTTTATCAGCCCCTAAGGAAGTCAAAACTATTTGGACATTTTTCAGATAAAATATCATACCCAAACCAAGTGTTCAATGAAACTGGTACTTTGTATAAAATACAATAGCTGTACAATAGTCAACTAAAACTGTTAAGTACATTAATGACACAACATTTTGGATGTTCTGTACATGCAAGGCACTTGTTAGCAGCTTATAGAGACATCAAGATTCAATCCTAAATCCTGCTATACCTCAACAGTAATCAATCATCATCCAACCACCATAGCATGGGTTACCTTAGTAATCACTGTTGTGATTCATTGATTTTTCTTGAGAAGTGTGTTAAGATGAACACAGACAAGTATATCAGCATTCTGAATGTTTTATCAACAAAATATAAATTTTCTATTTCAGATCTGAGAACTGGCAGATCTATTCGAGGGGAACTTCTGAAGTCCATCCCCACTTGCTAGTATTTTCTTCAACATACTAAATTTGCTATATCACATATTTCAAATAATGTTCAAAATGTATTCACAATATTATTGATTTTCATAAATGGTTAAAATTTTTGCATTTTTGAAACAATTTTTAAGAAATTCTGAAATTATGAACACTATTTTTTGTAAATGTTCAGTTTTTGTGGCAAAAAATAAATACCCACTCTACATAAAAACCTAGTAATATTAGAGATTCATCAGTCCTTCATTTTAATATTTTTGTTTTATATGGCATACATTTTGATCCTAAGCCTACAAAATGCAACTCCATTTACTAATCAGTTAAGATCATCAATTATCAAACCACTGATTTGCTAAAAGACATAAGGTTCAATTTCTAGAACTTTTTTTATTCTAGAATAATTTGATATCATAATTACTAAATGTTGCAGAAAAAATTAATGCTAAAGATTGACCAACCACTAATGCAAATTAAATAACATTCAGTAAGATTAGTAGTCTATGTATTAGTGTTTTAGTCTCTCTCCAGACTTCACAAAACAATGATTGTGGTATAATCAATAGTCCGGATGAAATATATCTGACCCCAATACCAGAAACACAACATTAGACAGGATCAGTACAAGACTGGTACCAACTTTTCAATTTCAACTGAGACCATTTTGATTTAATATTCACTATTATGGCATACTTGTTAAACTAAAATATGTCTAAAATATCTCCATTCAGTATTAATTTTTATTAATACTGCAGATTTTAACACATTAATTTTAGTATGAGATCAGAAATAACTGCATTGTAATATCTGTTTATCCTTGCATATGGCCCCTAAGTTATAGTGCCTCTAGTATAGGGGACCAATGCATGCAAAAGATATTAATGGCTGCAATTTATTACTTAAATTGTTATAACCTAATGACTAATATAGATGTAATTTAGATAAAGGCAATGCCAACTACTCGGTTCTGACTTCATTTCAATGATACAACAACAATTTGGCTTCCAGACAATGTTCAACCATTAATTGATGGGATCAGTTAATGTGTAAATATGACTTTTAAATATAGTAGTTTCAAAAGTGTTACTAGTATGCTTTCTCATTTATTAATTTCTATTTCAACTCACCTTTACAGTTGGTAGTACCTCACCTCCTGTATTAAAGAAAACATGAACACAAAACCCTAAACGCCTTTTGGCTTTTGTTTCTCACTATGCTCTTCACTTTGTACATATAGGAAAACCAAATGAATTCTCACAAGTTAATTTCTATCTAGCCATATACCTAATTTGCATTCAAAGTGATCCCATTGTAATTTAGGTCTTGCATGACAAATCACTCTTCCTGAAGCCATACAAGCACTAGGCTTGATTTTTCATTATTAAATTTTAATAAATAAATAAATAAAAAGATAAATGATGAAGACAAATAATAACAAAATAACCTGATACTGTAGTTGTACATTAGTGGTTTTCAATAGAATCTCCAAACTAATGTATGAAAAGTGAACACATTTCCTTCTTAGTGAAATTGTATTTGTAAAAGCCTCATTTAATTGGATTTGTGGTAAGGATCACTACAAACCCAACACTGCACTAATGATGTAGAATAAACAACTGGTCACTTGTGACTAACATATCAAATAAAGGTTAACATTGTATTAAACTAAGGTTATTGATCCCCTTCACAAGTCATCACTCTAATTTATAGCAAATTTTAACAAACATGCCTGCCATTCAAATTCAATTTTTCCTGTGCTAATTTTACAATTCATTGAATTGCTAATCTGTTAAGTATGCTAGGAGCAATTACTAATTTCACACCTAAAATAAAATCCCAAAGTATTGAGCACAAATCAAAACAACATCTTTGGCAAATTTCCAAAACTAAATCTATTTAAAAATAATTGAAGGAAATAACAGAAATTATATATTATGCAACATCATCACCCAAGCAAAGGATGTGCAGAATAATGCTGTATAATTTAGATGCAACACCATACAGATTCCAATATCAGGGTAATGTGTACGTTCACTTTCACTGTTCTTTCTTAATTGTATAAATATAGAGATAACTTAATTAATACTCCAAAACTAGTGTAACAATTCACCACTACTATTTAGGTAGCATCTCTTAATCCCCAAGACATTCTTATTTTATCCAATACTTTCTCAACTGTGTGATGATACCAACCAACAGGCATTTTCATTTAAATTTTTGGAAATTCTTCATCAACTGGTTGTATCATTCTTATAATTTTATAGCAGTTGTATACTTTATGACAAAGCAAACAATGTTTTAACATCTATAATACTAGAAATGTTTACCTGTAGATTTGTAAAGTCTATTGACTGGGCTTGTAGCACAACATCTATAGTAATTCTTGTTTCCACCATTAGTATGCATCCTGGTAATTTCTTGTTAGGTAGCACATCTGTATACATCAGTTTTGTTATTGATTCATTTCTAACAGCTAGCCCTAAAATATGATATTCTCTGACTTTCAAAATTATGAAGTTTTCCATCTGATTGTGTAAACCTTGTATCTGATCTGGTATGTCTACATATTATATTTCTCAAAGTATCAAAACAACCATAATTCTGGCTTGCTTCACCAGTTTGTAACATATTTTGATTTCCTCCATTATTTTCTTCTCATAGATGTAATTCATTCTGAAGATATAAATTATTATCAGGTTCCTGTAATTGATATTATTGGATTCTATTTCCTTAATCTGGTGTTGCATAGCTAGAAATTGGTTTAGATTATCAAATTTGAAATTACCTGCAAATGATGTGTGCATGGCAATTCTACAATAATGTCATGATAGATTGATTTTCATATCACTGTCATATAATATCAGTGTGTTACATTTAGGCTGTTGTTCTTCATCAATGATGTATGGGAAAATTGTTGCTCCACATTGCTTTCTTTGATTATCAACACCTTCAGCTATTAGTTTCTTTGTTCCACTAGATATATTTCTGTCAGTTACATTTATTACTATTTTTAGCTTCCATATTTGATTCATTAAAGCAAGGCCCTGTCAATTCAGTTTGCAATAAGTGACCTTGCTGAGTCTTCCCTTCACTAGTTATAATTAACTGAGTCTCAAGTTCCTATGTGAAGGCCCTATCAATTCAGTTCTTGAAAGGCGACCCTGTGGAAGTGTCAACTCTTCTGGAACATTCTGCTTACATCACTTTACCCCTCATGACTTCAATCTGCTAATCTCATTTGGTTGTTTCAGTGTTGGCATCATGTTCTCATCTTTTGATCTCCTGATTCACTTTCATTGGTTTTGCATTATCATTCCTAAACAAAGATATAATTATTATACCCCAGATATCTGGGTCACAATATATAGCTCCAAGTTTTGCTGCTCTATCTCATAATATTCTCTGTGATAATTGTTCTCTATTGTCTCCTTTGTACAGACTTTCATAGCCCTCTTCATCCATGCTTTCCAACTCAGGCATTTTGAAATAGTATCCACAATCTCATTTAATTATCTCAAATTTGTTATTATTTATAATAACACTATCAATATTTTTTACTGTATGCTTTAAATTTTCAAAATCTACTACATTACCTGTCTCCAGAAGATAATTATTATGATCAAGTTCCTTGCATTTTATATGAACTGCACCAATTGGTTTCAATCTTCCCTTCTTGGTTTTTGTCTTTCATAGGCTTTATGGTATACTTGTAGACCATGTCTCCTACCTCATGTAGTCTCCCATGTATTTTCTTACTATGATGGCATTCTTGTCTGACTGCACTCTTCTAGTGTTACTACAGATAGTTTCATGGATTTTCTGCATAGCTCTCATCATTTGATCTACATACTGGTTGTCTGCATCCTTGGTATATTTTTTGAATATAATGGACAAATGTATTGACATTCTCTTCCATAGATTATTTTAAATGGTGTTATGCTAGTGGTACTGAAACCAATGTATTATAGAAAAATTCTGTCATGCCTAATCCTGATCACCAATTTTTCTTCCCTACCCTAGATGTCATAATTCTTAGCAATTTTATTAGCATTCTGTTAACCATTCTATGGCCCAATTGGCTTGGGGATGGTAAGCAGTTGTCATATCATGAAATATTTCAATTTTCTGAATCAATTCTTTAAATAGTTGAATTTCAAATTGTGAACCTCTGTCTGTCACTAATTTTGTCATTGGGCCAAATTTCAAGATCCTTTCATTTAGAATTGTCTTGGCTATTACCTTAGCCATTGTACTTTTTAGTGGTATAAACCTCACATACTTTGTAAAATTGTAAACTATGACCAAAACATTTTCATACCATTAATTGTCTAGTGACAACTTTTTAAAATGGGCATGCACTATTTCATTTAGTCTTTTTGCTAAAATTTTTGTTAGTTGTGTTCTCTGTTTATCAAAGTGTTCATCATTTGCAAGTTTACAGGTCTTGCACTTGTTGATCACATCATTGACTGCTCTTCTGATGCTAATACATATGTATGGATTTTTAAACATATTTTCAGTAAGGTTTATTCTTATATTACCCCTTTTGTGGACATTTCATTGTAAATCTCATTTATAATATTCAGTAATAACTAGTCTATTATTACCACTGCTGCATAAAGCAATCTGAATTTTGTTAATTTGAGGTGGTACTATTGAAAGTATCTCTGTGATACTCTGCTCAGTGGTGCACTTGGATTGTTACATTTTTTGATTATTTCCTTTCAAATCATATCTCTATCCTGATGTTGTCATATTTTGTCTTCTGAAATCTCTTCACTCATAATAATGGTTAATATGGCATGGATCTGCTTGTCCACATTGATTTCTGGCAGCTCTTCATATTGTGCTGTTGGTAGGAATTCAAATTTCTTCATCTTGCTTTCAGGTTTCCTCAGATCAATCTCATAGGGTGGAGGGGCACTCTACAAATCTGCTTTTGCATGCAGCATTCCTTTACGTGCTGTATCTCAAAGTCAAATTCTGTTAATTGCATGATTCATCTGGCTACAATATTGCTGCAATTGCCTGAAAATTTCTTTAGACAGGATAGTCTGCTGTTGGCAGTTCTTACCAAGAAGTGTTTTCCCATTATAAAGTATCTAACTTTCTTTAAGCTCTCCACCAATGCAAACACTTCCAATTTGGTGAAACTATAGTTGACAACATCTTGACAGAGCTTTTAGCTAAAAATTTGTATGGGATACTCTTTCCTATCTTTAAACAGGCTCAGGATTGCCTCTTTAGCAACTATACTCAGATCAAAATAGACTATAAAGGGTAAATCATAGTTCAGGGTGTTCAGAGATAGTGCTTTAAGTCTTCTCTTATTATTTTTAATTACTCTTCATGTCTCATTGTCCAATGAAATGCAGCATTTTTCCATAGCAGTTTGGAAATTAGTTTCATTTTCCCAGCCAAGTTCTGGATGAACAATCCATAATAATTTATAAACCTCATGATTGTCTGAATGTCCCTTCTAGTTCATGGTGGCTTAATCTCATCTATCAGGTCTTTGGCATTATTCTGGATTGCTATGGATCCATTCTTAATTATCATGTCCAGGAATTTCAATTCAGTTGTTAGGATCTCACATTTACTTCCATTAACTTTTAACCCAGCATTGTATAAAATCTTTAGGGTTCTCAACAGTTTTTCTAGATGTTCCTCTAGTGTGTTTCTGGCAAACATGATGTGATCTATATATGCTGTTATTCCTGGCTCTAGTTTATTTTTTCTGTTACAAAGTACTCTTGTAATGTAACACTGGAAAGTCACAGCACATTGCACAAACCAATGGCATATATTTCCACTCATTCAATCTTTAAGGAGTTATAAAACAGTTTTTTCAACGTCTTTTTCTTAATTGGGACCTGCAAATAGGCCTTGCAAAGGGCTAAGCATGAGAAAAATTTGTACCTACTGGCCTCAACTCACAGCAAAGGGTAAGCATCTTTGACTGTGAGTGTGCTCAGCTTCCTATAATCTATGAAGAGATGGAATTTATTTCCTTGCTGTACAAATACTGTCAGAGCAGCATGGGGACTCTTACTAGGCTGAATGATTTTATTTTTTGATCAGTTCTTGTAAAGTTTCCTCATACTTGGCTTTTTGTCTCCCAGAAACCCTTATCACAGGTAATACTATTGGTTTTTGTGATAGTGTTTCAATTGCATGTTGCTCATCAACTGCCTTCCCCACACTTATGGTACTGTAATTAAAGATCTTTCTATTGTTCTTCAAAACATTTCTTAAATTGCTGAGCTGTTGCTTACTTAAATGGTTATACAAACTCTCTTCAAGTATCAGTGAAATGGCCTCAATTTTTTCCCTTAGTTCAGTATCAACTAGCAAGCAGACATTCTTGGCATTCTTAGTTCTTACTATTGGGGTGGTAAAAATTTTTACTTGTTCTTTCTTCAATGTTAAATTACAGTTGGAATTATTTATATTGATTGTTCATGTATTCCCCTGCAAGACTGTTCAGATGTTTGCATTCATCAGTAGGAGTAGTTAAGAATGGATAGGCCCTGTTACATTGGGACACCCTGAAATTCTTGTAACACCCGTGACTATTTGACATGTGGTAATGGACTGATTCTATTGAACACCATCTAGTGACGAAATATTTTTGACAAAACTTAATTGAATTTTTGACGAAGTTTTTATTTTTGATTGCCAGGATTTGGGCAAAGTGATATAATTGAAAACAATAAATGTTTTTGACTTCAGGGTGTTCCAATGTAACAGGGTCTGTCTGTTCTTAACTACTAGTAGGTGATGTCTGTTAATTCCCATATAATTTTGAATTAAAATGTCACCCTTTTATATTTCAGAGCTCTGAATTCCTACCATTTGCCAATGTTGAGGATCTAATTTAACATCTTGTGCAAGGGGTCATGTGATGTTGCTACTAGCTAGTTCTTTAAAGGACGGGACACCACCTGTTCATTTAAAGTAATTATGTGATACCCACAGTCAATCACACATCTTGTTTATTTCAGAAAATCCCCCAGGACTATATTGTACAGAAGACAGTTATCTATTGTATCCACAATTATGAACTTATGGTTGAATTCTTCATCCTCAATTTGAAAGTTCACGTCCTTTAACTCTTTTTTGATGGTAATGTAATCACTGAAGGTATCAAGCAATCTAGTATTGGTACTTCTAATTCTGGCTCTCTTGAAACATATGTGGCTACAACAGGAGTCAGACATAATAGAGTCACATGCACAATGATTCCACTCAGTATTATGGGTACTACATTTTTGTACTGCAGCTGAGTTAAGATTAACACATCCTCAGGTGCTTGGTTTTCAGGAGTTGGTGCTCCTACTAGTTTGACGTTACCTTGCTCAATTCTGACCCAGTCTTGATAGTGTACCCTTCTTTGTCTTTGAATAGGAGGATCTTCTTCTTGCAGTCCTTCTACAGATGCCCCTTTAACTCGCATTTCCTGCAGTGAACAGCTCTATTTTCTGTTTTGTTCTTAGCTTGTGCATTTACTGGCTTACTGCTATTATATTCTGGTATCTTACATGGCTTAGGTAATGGAGTCAAGTGATATGTGATGTTGTTGTAATTGAAATATCTTGACAGTGTAGCATCCTCATCTATTCTTACTGTGTTGTCCACAATAAGTTGAAACAATTATCTGATAAGTACACTTAGAGCAATTACTACTTTCGTAATTAAAATATAGTCCCAAAGTAATGGGCACAAATCAAATATAGCACCTCTGGCAAATAGCCACAATGAAATCTATTTAAAAATGATCGAAGGCAATAACAGAAATTATATATTGCACCAGTGATACTACAGTATCTATCTATCTATCTATATATATATATATATATATATATATATATATATATATATATATATGTATATATAGACATATATAATATGATACATTAGACAAATTAACGTATTTCTAAACGAAATGGAAGAAACTCAAACTCAATAATAAAAGTCTTAATTAGAAGATCATCAAGATATTTAAAATTATTATCATAACATGTAGAGAAATTTATGAGGAATCAAAATTTAGTTAAATATAGAATGAAAAATATTATGCAAAAATAGAGTTTTTGAGTATTACTACTTCCATCACAAATCTCTAGATCAGCGCCTGGTTACACCTGGTTGTTGTTTACACTTGCAATGACTTACTGCGGGTATTCCCTAGCAAAGTACGCAAAGTACGCAAAGTACACTTCTAATATTGAAATTACGTCCTTTATCAAATTACTGCACTAATAAAATACTAATCAATTTATATAATAAAACATATATGACTATTAAATATAATATCTCATGTGACTAACTAAATTTTTGATATGAGTCTCTACTAATTTAGCCACCACAATTAAGGATCTGAAATAATTCCTATTCTAAACTTTCAATATGAGTCTCTACTGGTTTAATAAATGAGAATTAAAGTACCCCAAGTGACATTACAATATATATATATATATATA
>CABFPE010000399.1:483765-500284 GCA_900660155.1 Hofstenia miamia | reverse complement strand
ATATATATATTTAAATGATATTTTGCTAAGAATTAGCATATTATGAAAGATTTATTCCGCAAACATGTTTCGCTACATACGTATAGCTTCGTCAGTGCATATAGAGTATAGAGGGAAAGTTTAGAAAAGTTTAAGAATGCTAGCATGGTTTAATTGTCTATTTAAAAGTTTTTTACGTTGTTGTTTTATTAATAATGCTTCAGTGATCTAGGTAGGCTTGTTTTAATATTTTAAAGTGATCTTTTGTTGCTTGGTGATGATGTAAGTAAATTTCTGATGTTAGGTGGCCTCTTAGGTGTTCTTTAATTCTTTTTTTCAAAATTTCTTCTTGTCTTCCCGATGCATGAGGCATTACACTCATCACAAGAATATTTAGAAACAATAGAGGAAGACAAAAGCATTGGGATCGGATTTTTGTTTGAGAAAAAGTTTGAGATCTTAGTTGTAGTAAATGTTGGAATTATCTTAGTTTCATATATCTTTAATTTTTTGTTGATTCTTTTAAGTTGGTGTTCGATATATGATTGTCGTTCTTTTATATAAGGTAAATTCCAATAAATGTTTTTAATTTTATCATTGTTGTTCTTTAATTTGTTGTTAATAAAATATTTATCCAAACATTTCTTTATTAGATGGTGAGGATAGCCATTATTTGTTAAGATTGAAAAAAGTTTATCAGTTGCTTCTGTAAGATTCTTTTCTTGTAATTCGATGATGTTGTAAATATTCGATTAATCAATGTTCTAATAGTATTAATTTTGTATCTTGTAGTGCTGTATGATTCAAATGAAATGTATAATCCTGTATTGGTTGATTTGATGTGCCATTTTGATTCGATTTTGTCTTTTGTTCTAAGCAATTCTGAGTCTAGAAATATTTATTTATTACTTTGTTCTATTTCGGATGTAAATTTGATGGAGGATAAATGAAATTCATGGAGTTCATCATTATTGTTGAATATACAAAAAATATCATCAACGTATCTACAATAAAATGAAAGAACCAAATTACATTTTAAGCTTTCAAATTTTGATTCAGTGATATCGAGACAAAATGCAGCCATAGCGGATCCTAAGGGTGAACCCATTGCCATGCCATTAGTTTGTTTATAGATATTGTTGTTGAAAAGAAACAGAGTATTTGTGCAGGCTAACTTCAATAGAAATCCTAGAATCGATGTATCAAATTCTATTTCATCGTTTGGTATGATGTTAATTATGTGATCAATTGTTTCTTCAATTGGAATGTTGGTAAAAAGTGATTTTGCGTCAAGGCTAGACATAATTACTTTGTTACTATCAAATGATTTAGATGAAAATTCTAATTTGTTAAGAAAATCTTCAGTATTTCTTAAGTTATATTTTGGTGGAATAAATGGTTTAATAATTTTATCAAGTTCTTTTGATAAATTATATGTATTGTTGTTGACCCATCTCTTTTCCAAAGGATACTGAATTGCTAATCATCTACTTAAACTCTGAGAGAATTTAGTATATTTCTTGATGTGATAACGACAAAAGTTTTGCTTTTGCAAAATTTTAGTATTTAGCACTTAACAATTGAGAACAGATTTTCAACATTCATTGGTTTTTTCTATTTTTATTAATTTATTAAGATTATTTATTAAATTATTATAAATTATTGAAAATTTCAGTTTGCTGTCAATAGCTTTTACTTGCTTCGGAAAAGAATAAATGAAGAATCCATACACACAATTCATTAGACTTATTTCTGTGAACTCTCATTTGTGAATTACAAACATAATAATTTGGAACTTTTTAAAAAAGTACAGTGATCATTGTAATAATTATCTTTACAATGTAATAAAGGGATTAGAAAGTTAATAAAAAATTAATAAAATTAAATACAAAATGTTGGTTTTGTGAAAACAGAGGAGTTAGGCCTCTCTAGCTCTCCCAGGTTTGACGCCAGTCATCAATTCTTTTTCCTAAACAACTGCTGACATTCTTCATGCTAATCAGATACCTCCCACCTTATAATACGATTTAAAATACCGAGATTTACTCATAAACATAATTCAAGATCAAAACTTTTTAAAGGTGTTAAGAATAAGGAGAACGTTTTAAAGAAATCATTCATTAATGTCGCCATTCGAACCTGGAAATCACTACCTAAAGAAATAAAAAACATTAAGAAATTAACATCCTTTAAAAAACATACAAAAATTTTCCTTAAATAAAAATCATAGCTAGGATATAAATTTTGTAACAGCGCCTATAGTATTACTCGATATTAAAATAGCACTATAGTAATTTATCAATTGCCTGGAAGATTTGTTTTGCAATTTATTTGATCTGTATATATGTGTTTTGTGAATTCAGATTAAATTATTCCATTGTGAACATTTATCTGAATAAAGAATCTCTTATCATATGTTATTTTTCCTTTTAAGGAGAAATGTAATGAACGTTGATGCAAATTTGAAAGACAAGATTAATATGTCATATATGTATAGTTAAAGAAAAATAGATTTTCTTAAAAATGCAAAGTGATATAATTTTATATACAAATATAAACGTATAATTTGGGTGTCTTAATATAATGAAATTGTAATGAAAATATTAGTACAATTTTTTACTAAAGCAGATTTGAAATTGTCAATAACAGCAGATTGTTGCCAGGATTTGCAGAGACAGAATTTGAGCGAAGCAAAATTCCAATTATACACACTTGAATTAAATGATTTAAAATAATTTAGTAGACATACTAAATTTAAGTTTATTAAACTCACGACAATTTGTTTGCATTTGTGATTGGGCGAAGCTAGCATTTCCCAAAATATTTTAGGATTGCTTTTCTGAAAATAATTGCAATTTTCATGAATCTTTACATTAATTTGGAAACTGGGTGCTTCTTGTTTTTTTAAATACAGTTTTTAGAAATTAAGAGCTGAACTGTAGTAGGTAATGCCTAGTGACTCGTAAAACTTTCTACACATGACATTACCTAGTATTTTAAATTTTTTAATTACCTTCCCCTGATAGCCCTCCATTTTGAAGGCCTTGCATACAAAAATTGAATGAATAATAATCACTTCAAAATGCATTCAAATAAGTTTGCCGGATTTTTCCATCAAAATTTATGAGAAATCAGAACGCTTTTAAAGAATGTTTGAAAATTGGATGAAGCAGTGTAATACTGGTGCAGTAGCGATGAATTGGGAGAACATAAAATGCAAAATCGCATATTTTGTTGGACAAGCAAATCAAGCCTCCCACGTTCCACCTAATCATATTAATAATAAATTAGTAAATGCACCTGGCAGAATTTGAACTAAGCAAAATTTTAATTATGCACACTTGAATTAAATGATTTAAAAAATTTACATACCAATTTTAAGTTTACTAAATTCACGCGTATTTGTTTGCATTTAAGATTGTGCAAGGCATTTCTCAAAATGTTTTAGCATTGCAATGCTTGTTGAGTAGCGCTGAATTGCGAGAATGTAGGCTAAGAAAATCAAGCTTACAGCATAAATATTATTATTTCTAAGCTAATAAACCCTTCTAGCATTATTCCAATTTACATATTGGTGGAAAATATTGCTTTGTAATACGCTAAAAATTCAGAATTTAATTAACTTGATATTTTCGTAAATCATGATATTTAAAAGTTCTCAAATGGTTGTTTGTGGGCGGAGGCTATCAAAAATGCGTCCGAAAATATTACATTCAGATCAAAATAAGCATTTCGTGTATTGATTACAGGATCTTAATTAAATTTTACAACTTATCAAAATCCAAGCAAATTTTAGACAACTATGAATTCTGAAGTTGGCTTTCAACAGACTAGCATTAATTAACATGCTCAAAGCTCTGGATCAAAAGAAGATATTATGAGCCTTCTTAAAAGTACTCTTTCAAAATCTTAAATTAACTTATTATTAACTATTTTATAGGGTCAAGATCAAGTGTTGGGTGAGAAGTGAACGTTTAGCAAGATTAGATAATTACAAACACGAAGAGACTAAAGCATATGGTTTATCTCAGTTAATATCAAAATATCGATAATTACACTAAACTGATAATTTATGAATTAAATAAATCAATCGAAAATAGCTCTTATTCTAGGTGGTTGATGTGAGTGACACTGAGGCTTGGCTGCAGGCAGAGTAATAAAATACATTTAATAATTACTGTAGATATCTGAAAAAGTTATATAATTTCTCATTCTATTTGGCACTAATGTCTTTCTATTTGGCAAAGTCAAAAAATAAATTCACAAAATAGTTTTTTACAAATTCTATACAGTAAATTTTACTAACTAATAAGGTCACTTAGTGTAAGGGTGACATCTGTTATCATTGGGTATTTATCATTCAAAACGTACCCAATTGTTTGTTATCTAATTTAAAAAATCCTATCCTTTTAAATATACATGTAGCGTAGGTAATGGTCATTTATACAATTCTTGGTAACCAGGTTACGCTCATTATAGAGATATTTGCCGGAAAAACTCAGATACTGAGGATTAGTAGGCAAAGAAGAAAACTCGCATTGTAAATGATATGAGAATAACAGTGTTTGGAAATGTTTAGCACATCATATTGGTGTACCAATTTCTACAGGATTTATTAAGTCTAGCATTTATTTAATAAATACTTAATTGTTTACCATGACCGGTCCCCTCCTGGTCATACCTGACCAATGGCCAGTGTTGATGTTGACCGGCCCATACCGACGTCACCCTCATTGGGGTACCAGGTTTAATCGGTCCTTACATTATAAAGAACCGATTTTAACCACTTTACCTGGTTTCACCATATTTATAGGTTCAATTCTCTCTTTGACTGGTCGTGAGTGGCATCGCTGTTCCAGTCCGTTTTTTGCATTATATAATGCATTTGTACAGTTGAAAGAACATGTAGTTAACGCTTGTCCTTTTGTGCTATCGTTTAAAGATGCAAACCAAAAAATTGAGACAAGTCACCCAATATTTTTAATTTTGCAAATTTTAATAAACTGCTTTGTTTGAATATTGTTTATCCTATGTAAATAATTATTCCATGATAGATTTTAGTATTTAATGCCACGCTGTGATTACTTCCAAACAATGATGATGATGATTTGAAACTTATTTTTAAGCCTAATTAATAGGCAGAGCTTAACGTAACGCCCGTGCTGATCAAAATAATCCCGTCAAGGTAAAAATTACAACATTCGTAGTTAATTAAAATTGAAATTTACTTTGAAAATATAATCCACTAATGGTTTGCGCCTTTGAAGGCACAATGGGCAATGGCCATGCTTACTAACAGTTTCTATATAAGTTCTAAATCATTACTATTACGATTCATTTGCAATAAATAATGTAAAAGTTAAATGGACATTCAAAATTAAAGATGGTGTTATAGTTTAGATACTTAGATCCTTAGAGCTCCTATTAATATAATTTATACTACTGAATTGACATTCAATATTTAATGGTACTATTATGCTATGCACTTGTATTTATTCAAATAAGATGACTTGACCCACGTTAATGAATTGCATATGTTATCTACAATTTTTCGCCCAATCGTACAGTGTACATAGGTGAATATATTTGTAAATTACAGCGTATTTACAATCATATTTTAGTAAATATAATTATGATAGTTGTCATACATTTGAGAAACTCCCGGACTAAGTTAGCTGACAGGTATGACCAGAGACACATCTCAAATTGACCGGTGAAGTGAAATTAGGGATACCAGATCATGGTATAAAGAAAATATATCTTGACTGATAATAAAGTTTGCATTTTAATCGTACTGAAAAATTGCAAGAGATTCTCATTTCCGAAAAATAAGGATATGCTGTTATTCCATATGAAATCAAGAAAACCAAATCCGCAGAAATACCGGAAGTAGTAAAAAACTTTAAATAATCCTAATAGTCTATTCTGGTATTTTAATAAATTCAAAAAATGGATTTTTTGTGTTGTTTGATTATAATTCACTTTCTTAGTAGTTTTTCCAAAAGACCGATTTCATTATGTTCTATTACCAAACCTGATATAAATAGAAAAGCATGTAGGGCTACATTTTAACAAAAGTAATAGACTTGATTTTTTGGCAACCTGATTCTACCTTTGTTGTTTATTTTATCAGGCGCACCATTTGGGCTTATGATTAAATTACTTCATTTTGAGAAATGGTTGGAAAAGTTGAAATGTGTTTGTATTATCCCTTTGTTTTTTCAAGTGGCATACTATCGGCCGTGATTTCCTCATAAAATTTATTTGTTCAATCTTCAAGCGAAGGTGCATTCACACCATCTAAATTACAAATGCTAAAAAGAGCTACTGATTGCTACAACAAACTAGAGATTGATAACCTGAACTACTTTGCTGCATAGAATTCATGAAATTTTCAAACTTTGGGTCTGTGTATCTGTAGCATTTGTACCAAATATTTTTTTTAGAATGATGACTAAAGCCATTATTCACATTTTCAACAGATAATGTCATTAATGTTAAAAACACACACTTTGTACAGATTTGTTAGATAAAGCTTTAAAGGAAATGTCAAGAGCCGCTTTTAACAAAGTCTATATATCAACTATTCTATTTAAGAAAGATCTTAAAAGCTTTCTTTAGATTCTTTAATTAATTAAGATATTTTTTTATGAACAACATCTTTGTTAAAATGAAGTAAATTGCATGTTCAAATAATGTTGAAATTAATCATAAAATACTACTTAAAATTATGAGATCATCCTGGGGCACGACTAAAGTTGGAACTGATCACGATTTTTGCTTACCCGACTGAACTGGCCAAGCTTTTTCGAACGGCATCCAGAGATTGATATTTGTTATACGATTGGGAAATTTTCTCAAAGTTAAGAAAAGAAAACACAGAAGGTTAAAGATTAAGACATATATTCTCCAATTGGACTGTTATTAAAGGTTACAAGGTATGCAAGTTGTCAATACAGATTAGTTTAGTATAGATAAGTTTAACAAATCTTGCTTCTTTCTAGACAATTGCTTCAACATCATCTTGCAAGTGTAAAATTTTCAGGAAAAAGAAAATGAGTAGTGCTCAGACTTTACCGAAAATTTGGCTGAGAAGAGGAAACTGGAATGATTTAGATTTCCAAACTTAAGAGGATGTACGTTATCTATGCCAGAACAAATTCAATGTCAAATAATGTGATATTTAAAAATATAAGTGTTACTCTTATGAAGAAAGCTCTAGACCCAGGTAGGACTAATTTATTTGCAATGCGGAGCGGTAGCCTATTGAGTTTAAATTTCGGCCTCTATTTGGCAGCTACGTGCAAAACTTTGGTATATCATGTAGTAAAGTTGCAAAATATATTCTAATATATTGCCAATCCAATGCATAAAACTTAAGTTCGATACAATGGGAATATTACAAATTTTATTAATAAATATTTATTCAATAATATTAAGACATTAAAGAATTTTGTTGTTACTGAACCTTGACAAAAACTAAAACACAGATATTTGTCTTTAATGCCTTAATATTATTTAAAATAGAAAATCATGCCTGACACTGTTAGTCCTTGAGCACGCCGGGTCACTTTGCAAAATCTATCTTCATATTTTCATGTAGGAATTTTATAATGAAACGTACTTTCAAA
Organism: Hofstenia miamia; assembly: GCA_900660155.1. Lineage (NCBI taxonomy): Eukaryota > Metazoa > Xenacoelomorpha > Acoela > Hofsteniidae > Hofstenia > Hofstenia miamia. The sequence continues at coordinate 492,674 of CABFPE010000399.1, read as the reverse complement.
ATGATTTCAAACCATTTTGTTGCTATGTGCATACATTGTCTAAGGCTTCATGATCTTGCTCTTAGCATGTAAAATACATAGCTTACCCCTTAGCGTCTAAGGAAAGTGGCTCAACCTAAACACCTTTATGGTTGCCAGGTTTCCATGATAACTCTAAACTACATTTTCCTAAGTAGTTGCTGCCATCACAAAAAGTGCAGCAGAAGAAAAGGTATTTTATGCTGAAAAATAACGAGGAATTAATCACTGGTGGTTTGCAACACATGTTTAATCATAATCAATTACCTTACGAACACTTCTGTGAAAGAATCACTGCGGGTATCAGGTCTAAGCGGCCACTAGCAGTGCTGCGCCAGAGTGGGGCATGTACAGAAAGTTATAGCTCGTAGTAAACCCGCCCCACAAAACATAATCATGGTGCACTTTAAGTAGCACTAATTCGGCCTACTTCTTAATGATTCTCATAAACAAATTTTTTTAATTTTTTGTCGGTTTTACTAGACCAAATTTTGGTCTATTGGAAACTTATTTGTTATTGTTTTACAATTGCTCGACAATAAAAGCATTCCTCGTAAATATTTATGTGTTTCTTTGCGGCATCTCTTCCCTGTAAGGTCTGTGTCAAATTGAATAGCAGGTTACTTGTACTTCATTTCATACAAAATGTTTGTTCTCTCTCTCTCTTTCTCTATATATATATATATATATATATATATATATATATATATATAATTTATTGAATGTTTTAAAATAGGTTTTTTTATTGCTCATTAGTTGTCTTTACTAGTGGAATTTTAACTTCCTTACTGCAGTTTCAATGTTGACCCGAATTTTGTTTATTTCTAAGAAACAACTTGAATTCATATAACAGTAGAACGCTATTGATAATTTACAACGGAAAACCTTTAAAAAAATTTAAAAATTCCACTATTTAAAGTTTATATTTATAATATATTATGATTATGATTGACAAATATTCAAGTGCAGTTAATCGGAGACCCAATCTCCCCTAAATGTCGAAAATTTGTAAGAACGGTTTAAGGGCAAAGCGCTTCTGAAATTTCAAATGATCCCCCTAGTAAAATGTCTAGATCCGGCATGCTATTTTTGGAATGCAATTGCTACAAATACGCAAAGAAATTAATGCCATCAGGTTTGTTGTAAACTTAATGATTTTTTACTGACGGGTAGACAATTACAGAAAGAAGAGACGCTAATTTCAAAACAGTGTTGAAATAATTGAAAGATTGTATTCGCATTTGAGAAAAACAACGAGATATTTTAAGTCCATATTTATTTTTGTTATAATAATGAATTTAAATTCGGATCCAAAAATCAATAATGCATAGAAAATTCGCATTGAATTGGATACTAAAATTTTGTATCCGATTCCATCTCTGTGCTACATTGAGGTGTGGAAAATGATACTTAACTTGTATTTTTTGAAGAAATTATAACTAATATTTTAAAAATAAATTATTCCATTTTTTCTAATCTATAGCTTTCCTATCCGTAATTTTAGTGCATCATTGCAAAAACTATTACAAAGCAGATTATTCATAATATCATCATTACATTTTGTAAATTACATGTACTACGTCAAGAATTGCCCTTTAGAATACATAAAGCAAACCATGTCTGTTAATGATGAATACAAAAATTTGAGCTCTTCATCTAATTCAGAGGTAGGAGTAAAACGGAATCACAATTTTTGAAATTATCCAAATAAAATTAATTTGTTGGTTGAAAAAAATAGGTTTTTTTTAAAAATATTTAGAAGCTCATCTAATAAATTTGCGCTTGTTTTAATCAAAAATTGAAAAAATTGTAGTTTTCAAAAAAATATTTTTCTGCGTATCTCTACATACAGGTTTGACATAAATGATTTTTGTAACTTTAGAAAATTAACATGAATTTTTATTAAAATTAGTGCAATGTTCTCAAACAGATGTATCAAAAATTTGATTTGATTTAATTTCACTCCATTAAAAAAAGTAGTGAAAATTCATTAACTTACACAATTTTCGCAAGATCGTTAAAATGAATATCATTTTGCAAAATCAATAAGGGACGTAGAATAAATGAAATCAACATGTCTTAAACTAAATAGATAAGCAAACTATAAATAATTATAAATGTCGTTGTAAATGGTTGTTTCTTGGCGTCATTTAAAATTGAGACTTAAATTTTTATGTTAACAATCCATAAAATACATTTTCATTGTAAAGCTTAGGACGGAAGTTTCTTTTTGAAGCAGAACATATAAGGTAGAGGGGCGCCACTACTATTGGCCGGGCAAAACTCATAAGGTCGGCGTAGCCGTCTGAGCGATATCTATAGAACTGGATTAGACTGTATAATATTCAATTTAGAAACCCTATAAGCGGGGATTACGCGATTATACATGGTTGCGACTGTTTCAAGTTTAGGCCGAAATTAACCAATGAGTGTAAGGGTAGCGCTTACGTAAGAGGAACGTAATTATTGTTATCAAATCAAAGTTACAATTTATGTGCTTGATGGCCTAAACTTCAGATCAGTGTCGCATCCAGTGTATTAATCGCGTAGTCCGCGCTATAAGGCATATAGTCCTGTAAAAACCTTATATGATGCAAGCAGTATTGTGAAAATATCTAACTGAAAAAAGGTAAACTGATTAAAAAGACATAATCTAATCAATGTTATACGTCACTAACACATAAAATATATTAAATGCGGTTTTCTTTTTATGACACATTTCGTTTGTCTTGGTATACTTTTAGTTATTTTCATCGGCTCAGTTCTCTAAATTTTCCTAAGATATTCGGCGGCGGAGGCTCAGGCGACTGGAGCCCCAGCTCTAATATATGGACACAAATCAGGACAAACAAATATTTTCTCTAATCTACTGCACGGTTAATGATTCCAATAATTTGCATTGATTACTCAAATTTTTAACACATTTTATTACACAATTTTCGAATGAATAAGATCATATAACTTTCTATACCATGCGCCATTACATTACAAAACAGAGGAGGACAAGGCAGGACCAGGACATCCCTATTTAGAATCTTGACAAATTTTAAGGAAACGCAAATAAATATTTTGTTCTTAGGCTAATGTAATAATTGTATTAATTTCAAGAAATATTCTTCCGATTAATATTGGAACTTAATTCCTCCTATTCAATGCAGTACAGATTTGTACATATCACTGTTTAGCATTGATGTTTAACAAGCTACAAGCTGGTTTTGTGTCTTAGAAATTCGTCCATTTGAAGAATATTTTCAAAAATTCTTGTCGAAAAGTTTTTGTTGCTAAAATGTAATAAAAGAAATTTATAGTGCAGTTCAAAATCGTAAAGAAGCCTCCGATGCTAACAAAGACCTGCTGTAATTGTCCATTGTTCGGATTGCTCCTTTGACGCTGAAATCCAATACTAACGAATGCATCAGCGGCCACCAGCATAAACATAAATGTAAAAGAAATCATTAATAATAGAATGGCCATGTTTTTTTCGGTTTTTCCGTTTTTCCTTTGCGAGCTAAATCGGACGATACCAAGTATAACCAAAACGTTTCCAATCATAACCAAAGTAATTGGCACGATAGCTGCCAATAAATAGTAGTAAATTATAAAAAACTCTTTAAAAAAATGTAGGGTTGCATCTTCAATGCAGCTGTTGTCAATATACCGAAAGTAATAAAGAATTGGTATGTTGACCAGAATAACGAAAATTGATAAAACAATACATACAACTTTTGCATTTTTAGCACTGCCATAGTTGCGATAAAATATTGGAAGTGTTAAACATAAAACCCTTTCATACGTCAAAACGGTGATTTGCCAAATGCTACCAAACCAAAATATTCGAGATGTGAACATTATTGATACACAAGAAAAACTACTAAAGTTGATAAGGTTGAAACCTAAACATAATGTTATCAAATATGGGCAATTTAATTTTTATAGGTAATTTTTGTAAAATGATATTTTCAGCAATGTTATTGGCGGCACACAACCATATATANAGAGAGAGATAGAGAGAGAGAGAAAGAAAGAGACAGAGAGAGAGACAATAATAGGTCTTGGATAATTTTTACACATAAGGAAATAAGTAAAAAATGGTTTATATTAGGTATTGTTTTTCAAAAATATTAATGTTTTGCACTAAGTAGTGTATTGATTACAATTGGCATTTGATACACAAATTAGCCTTATAAGCAATCTATAAATGCCATCATAGAATTTATAATAGTGACAAATATTGAAAGTGATGGAAGNTGATGTAAAATGTACCTAAAACAAAAAATAAGAACTGCGATATATATATATATATATATATATATATATATATATACATATATTAATGTCATGCATGCTTAACATGGAATTTATCGATAACAGATGGCATTGATGTTAAATATGTAATATTCACATTGAGAAATGCTAAAATCAATAAATATGACCATCATCATTATATATATAATTAAACTTTTCAATTACATACTTTCAAACATATAATTGAAAAAAAATGATTTTTAAACATAAGAAATTACGAATTCGATTTCCCAAAAAAATTTTACATTATAAGATTAAAAATGAAATGTTTGCTAATTCAATTAGCCCTCCCTTTACTTTTTTAGATAATACGTAATAATATTTGTAACTTAAATTATTACAAATTTAAAAACAGCTTATCCTTTGCATGCACTGGGTTGTTGTAGAACAACAAAATAAATAATGGATTTCTCCTTAAGTGACATCACAGAAGCAACTAAGTTCTGTGATATTTAGCAAAGGCGTGGCTGCATTTTAGAACTCTGAGTGGTCGGGCGTTTTGGAAATTTTCTTATGGTGAAAAAATTTTGTGTAAAGTGAGTAACTGAAGAAGCCACTATTCAGGAAAGATATTTATATTAGGATAATATAAAAATCATAAATAGTCTGAGCATTAGTAAATTCTGAATAAACGCTTTAATTGCATGTGATTTTTTATGTTTGATTGTCTTTCAACAAATTGATTTCGCTATTGTCGAACAACATTGCCCATTAGTGAATTTAAAATCACTTGCAATTAGAATTTATTTTTACATGATCTATGCATTCTATATTGACAAGCATTGTTCTATTAGCTATGCGTAGTAAACTTTTGAAATGTTCTTTAATTGGTATAATTGTATATATACTATATACATTATAACATTTGTACGTTTAATTTTTTCTCTATTTGTTCGCTACTGTCATTATCACTCTTCGATATTTGTCTATTTTACTTCATTAGTTTTTTTATAATCCATACGAAATCATTTTGTAAATTTGTCAGTAATTTTTTTGAATTTGTCGTATTTTCATGACAAGCATAGAGAAAAAATAAAATGAATTTTATCATCACTAAGGAATATACTTGTTGCATGAAAGGGTTAATACATCTTTTATTCTAATATGATGTTTAATAATTTACAAGCATACTTCGAAATAAATGTTACCAATTAGTTGAAGAAACCCAAATCGGAACCCAAGACCTGCTGCTGTCAGTCCATCCCAGTGGGCAAGTGCACTTATTAAGACAATAAAAGATGATTTTTTAGAGAAATTCTTGCACGTAATTACAATTAAGGAGTTGAAAACAAAACCACAGCATCCCAGCAAAAAGCAAGCGGTTTTTATAATGGGAAAATTTGTGATAGCCCAAGTCTCAAACGCTGATACATTTTTCAACATTTCGAAATAAATAATTAGTTGAATAATTATGTATTTATGGAGACTTGTACTTACAATAACATTTTATTAGTGAATTGTTGTGATATTTTAACCAATGATATTTTGAATAAAATAGTATTCAAAACATCAATTTTTAGCTTACTACAATGTAGGAAAGATTTTTTCTAGAGATGCGGTATTGGAAGATAAATTAATCGATTAATAGTTAATTTATTTTAACAACAAAGAAAATTTTAATCAACCAAATTCAGTATCCTGTGAACGATTAATTAGTTCTGCTTCTTATTATCCTAACAAGACACGTTCGCCACTTGAACCAAATACTGTTGTGTATTTCCGAAGCTGGTTATCTGACAACATTTAAAAGAAAATATGTCTGTTCCATTTCTTCTTTTTAACTGAATTTGTCAATAGATGTTAGTGCAAAATCTTTGATGAATATAGAAGTTAACTACAAATTTATCTTAAATTTATGAAAAGTTTGCGATTAAAGATAAATAAATAAATTCATCTTTTCCAAATCTAATTTTTTGTAAGTAGATAAGATTTATTTCAAGTAATTTATAATACTTAGTGCTATTTGAAAAGAAATATAAAATTAAATGCAATAAACTGCTATTGGTTATGTTTGAATTGAACCTATATCAATGATTTTTTAAATTTATTTCATTCTAATGTTGACTGAAAAAATATTGAATACAAAATACGATTTTTCTGAAAAAGTATATCAAATTAAAAAGCATGTATGTGAACATTATAAAATGGTATTAAGTTGCTGTCCTGAAAATTCGGCNATATATATATATATATATACATATATTAATGTCATGCATGCTTAACATGGAATTTATCGATAACAGATGGCATTGATGTTAAATATGTAATATTCACATTGAGAAATGCTAAAATCAATAAATATGACCATCATCATTATATATATAATTAAACTTTTCAATTACATACTTTCAAACATATAATTGAAAAAAAATGATTTTTAAACATAAGAAATTACGAATTCGATTTCCCAAAAAAATTTTACATTATAAGATTAAAAATGAAATGTTTGCTAATTCAATTAGCCCTCCCTTTACTTTTTTAGATAATACGTAATAATATTTGTAACTTAAATTATTACAAATTTAAAAACAGCTTATCCTTTGCATGCACTGGGTTGTTGTAGAACAACAAAATAAATAATGGATTTCTCCTTAAGTGACATCACAGAAGCAACTAAGTTCTGTGATATTTAGCAAAGGCGTGGCTGCATTTTAGAACTCTGAGTGGTCGGGCGTTTTGGAAATTTTCTTATGGTGAAAAAATTTTGTGTAAAGTTAGTAACTGAAGAAGCCACTATTCAGGAAAGATATTTATATTAGGATAATATAAAAATCATAAATAGTCTGAGCATTAGTAAATTCTGAATAAACGCTTTAATTGCATGTGATTTTTTATGTTTGATTGTCTTTCAACAAATTGATTTCGCTATTGTCGAACAACATTGCCCATTAGTGAATTTAAAATCACTTGCAATTAGAATTTATTTTTACATGATCTATGCATTCTATATTGACAAGCATTGTTCTATTAGCTATGCGTAGTAAACTTTTGAAATGTTCTTTAATTGGTATAATTGTATATATACTATATACATTATAACATTTGTACGTTTAATTTTTTCTCTATTTGTTCGCTACTGTCATTATCACTCTTCGATATTTGTCTATTTTACTTCATTAGTTTTTTTATAATCCATACGAAATCATTTTGTAAATTTGTCAGTAATTTTTTTGAATTTGTCGTATTTTCATGACAAGCATAGAGAAAAAATAAAATGAATTTTATCATCACTAAGGAATATACTTGTTGCATGAAAGGGTTAATACATCTTTTATTCTAATATGATGTTTAATAATTTACAAGCATACTTCGAAATAAATGTTACCAATTAGTTGAAGAAACCCAAATCGGAACCCAAGACCTGCTGCTGTCAGTCCATCCCAGTGGGCAAGTGCACTTATTAAGACAATAAAAGATGATTTTTTAGAGAAATTCTTGCACGTAATTACAATTAAGGAGTTGAAAACAAAACCACAGCATCCCAGCAAAAAGCAAGCGGTTTTTATAATGGGAAAATTTGTGATAGCCCAAGTCTCAAACGCTGATACATTTTTCAACATTTCGAAATAAATAATTAGTTGAATAATTATGTATTTATGGAGACTTGTACTTACAATAACATTTTATTAGTGAATTGTTGTGATATTTTAACCAATGATATTTTGAATAAAATAGTATTCAAAACATCAATTTTTAGCTTACTACAATGTAGGAAAGATTTTTTCTAGAGATGCGGTATTGGAAGATAAATTAATCGATTAATAGTTAATTTATTTTAACAACAAAGAAAATTTTAATCAACCAAATTCAGTATCCTGTGAACGATTAATTAGTTCTGCTTCTTATTATCCTAACAAGACACGTTCGCCACTTGAACCAAATACTGTTGTGTATTTCCGAAGCTGGTTATCTGACAACATTTAAAAGAAAATATGTCTGTTCCATTTCTTCTTTTTAACTGAATTTGTCAATAGATGTTAGTGCAAAATCTTTGATGAATATAGAAGTTAACTACAAATTTATCTTAAATTTATGAAAAGTTTGCGATTAAAGATAAATAAATAAATTCATCTTTTCCAAATCTAATTTTTTGTAAGTAGATAAGATTTATTTCAAGTAATTTATAATACTTAGTGCTATTTGAAAAGAAATATAAAATTAAATGCAATAAACTGCTATTGGTTATGTTTGAATTGAACCTATATCAATGATTTTTTAAATTTATTTCATTCTAATGTTGACTGAAAAAATATTGAATACAAAATACGATTTTTCTGAAAAAGTATATCAAATTAAAAAGCATGTATGTGAACATTATAAAATGGTATTAAGTTGCTGTCCTGAAAATTCGGCTGCTTGAACAAAATTGGTACGTCAAGGAAACAAAGTTCAACAGCAAAGCTGTCCACAAAAACAAATTTGAAGAAACCAGGATCAGAATTTGATAACCACATAAAAATGGAATAAGAAATCTGAATGATTAGGTTTAAGCACACTACAAGTATATACAAAGTGAGTAGTCATGATTCTGTCATTCAAAACTGTGCCAAGGTAACCTTTGATAAAAAATGGCCTATATATATATA
>CABFPE010000399.1:467763-482765 GCA_900660155.1 Hofstenia miamia | reverse complement strand
AAAGTGAGAAGGGCTTCTCGCGGCTATTACTACTGTTTTGTGTGACTACTTCTTATAGTAGTTTTAGTTTTGATTTTGTAATTTCCAAATTCCGCATTTCGATCAAATTAAGGATAATTATTTTTGACTGACCGCCTAAGAACCTGTGAACTTAACATGTTTGATTGAAACTTAGAATTTTCTGGGTTATGGGATTTTGGCAATTCGTACTCTTAGATTATGATAATTGGCTTTGTTGCTCTTTAACAAAAATGTTTGCATGTGTTATGAGTTAATTAAAGATTGTAAAATAGGAACAAAAATGGTTAGATTCCAAGTTTTTTATATCATTTATTAATATGACATCCTATTCTCCGATTGTAGAAACAACATTCTAGCTGTTTTGTAAAAAATAACTGTTTGTTTAACATTTCTACCAGGATTTTTTTCAATTTTCAAAATTTCATTATTGTCAACTCTTTTTTGCTAAAAACATAGTAAAGTTGCGAGTAAGATTCCAATATTTCGCATTAGTATTTATTCTTGAAATTATAGTAGATCAGAAAAAGTTTATTCAAAAGTTACTTCAGATTACATAAGAAAGTCCTAAATTTACAGCACAGGTATTAGCTGGAACGGGAATGATCACATTGCATGTTCTATAATATTCAAATTATTAATCTTTGATCGTAGTTAGGTAAACAATGCTTATTATAGTAATATTTACTTTTGCTATAAGCATGTTGGCAGCATATTTGAATTTCTGAAAAATTAAACTACACCCTTATGTAATAATATTAGGTTGTAGGTTTGAGTATTGGCTTGAACTTGGGTATTTAGTTATGATTTACTCACTTTTCCTTCAATGGGACTATTTACACTGATATTTATTTATTGATTTCTAATGGGCTGGCGGTATCAACTGCTAATTGGATGTGAAGACCATATTTGCACAACTATATTTAATTACATTACATAATACCATGTGTAGAATATTGTGCCAATTCATTACCAGTTTGTGATTGTCCATTGAGGTGCTATTCAAGGACTTGGACAAGTTTTTCTAGAAACTTATCAATGCGATTCAATGCTAAGTTGTCAGAACCATATACTGTAAAACAATATCTAATTTTAGATGTTACAATTGCTTCAAATTCAGCATCTATATCTTTTGTTGTATAATCTTTCAGTTTTAGATCACGAAATACACAAATAGTTCCATTTAAAGAATTTATAATTCGAGATATGTGTTTTTATAATTTTAAATTTGTTTGAAAACAAACTCCGAGTAAAATTTCATGGCTAAAAATTTTTAGCTGGTATTGTTCTCATGATACACATTCAATTGTTCCTGAAGCTCACGAAGAAACGCATATGCTTTAATTTAGAGAAGTTGACTGACAAGCCCCCGCCTTCAACGCCGAATTCACAATAGATTTGTATTTTCGAGAAGTGATGAAGTGTAATTTGTATCACAGTTGTTAATCAATGTAGTATTATCTGAATATTTTAAGCAAATAGCAGACTCTGTGCATGAGCGAATTTTGTCAGAAGCAATTTTGTAAATGTTAGGTCCACCTACTTTTTCCTGAGAACAACCTCTTCTGATTGTTATATACTCCATTCGTTCGTTCTTCCAAATAAGTCTTTGTTATCTTTCATTCAAGAATGAGGAAAGCCATTGGTAAAGATCTAGATACTCAATGAATTCCGGAAAACATTCACAAGTTGTTTCTTAGCTTAGTCTATCAAATGCTTTTTCACCAATCAAAAAATATACTATGAACTGATTGAACTTCTACTTTGTCTAGTTGACTAAGAACATAATGTTGAAGTGTCAAAGTACAGTCAGCAATTGACATTTCCTTGCAATAAGCAAATTGATAATTGTCACATTTCATTTCCAACGCAGGAGAGATGAATTGATGATGTATAGGTTTTCAAACAGCCTTGAAGGTATCTGAGTTACTGATATTTCACGAATATTATTTGTAGTATCAGAAAAATTCACTTTTTGTATTGGGTAGAGATTTGACATTTGATACTTATCAGGAAAGCAACATTCACTCAATGTACGGTCAATAGGTGAGTGTAGAATGTTGATAAAATATCCCAATATTCCTGGTAAATGAATGCGCGAATGTCGGTTGGACCAGGTGGAGAATTCGTACATGTTCACAGAAGGAAATGACAACATTTTGTGGAATAATGCACTCACCATTATATGCACAATTAAATATGGGTCTTTTACTTAACGCATCATTTTCTTTTGGGTTTGATCTTTCAGCAAGTTTCATGTTTAAAACAACAGCATCAAATTCATTGCACAGAATTTTCTTTTGCTCATATTTTCTATGACTAGCTTTATTAATAAATTTCCACCAATCTTTTGGACCTCTTGATTTGTAGTGTTTTATGCACATATTTTTAATCTGTAGATTGATGGCATTAGCTTTTTGCATTTGCCCTCTAGAAATAGCTCTAGACCTTTTATTTAGTAAATATTTGATTCGAGAAGTGACCCAATCAAGATCTTTATTAGAAATGTAAACAGTTCTTAAGGTAAGCAAAAGTCAAATATTGAAAGAATAACTTTCTCTAAATATGAAACTGCCATATTCAAATTATAGATACTTTAAAGACGCCATAAAATTCATGTTGACTTATCATTCTGTTCAGCTTTTCTCTATACTTAAAGTCTAAATCTCAGAAGCTTTGGTTAGTTCTAATAGATGATATTCGATCAGCAGGTAGAAGAAGAAACACCAAATAATCTGTTTTCAAATTTAGTTTGACCGAAGTGAATTCTTTGAAGGGCCGTGGATTGTTCATAAAAATTAGGTCTAGCAATGCTCCTTGTCGAGTTGGCGGAGTATCCAGTCGATAGATATTTGTTGAAAACTCAAGATCTCCAGTATCTAATCGATTAAAATCTCCTCCAATTACAACATGAGATTGTCAATAATCGCGCCTGAATCAGTTAATGTAAATACCAGATAATTTTTCAGACTATTTTCGCGGTTTTAACGAGGGGACAGTATGAAATATTATAGAAATACTTCTTGTCAGTAGCAAGATGATTTACCGAGATCCACATTTGTATAATAAAACATCCTAACGATACAAGAGTTTTGGGTAGGCTAATAACATAAACAGCTGAAAAATATTTCCTGAATTATAAAATACAATAACAGAAATATTTGAACACTCAAAAGAAAAAAACTTAAAGAATAACACCAGCAAATCCTGTGAATCATAACATAAAAAACATCAATCTAAAGAACTCAATTAAAGAAAAGATCCAAATTAATGAAAATTCAATGCCAATAACAAAGAGTGTGAAATATTTAGGCTTATATATCAATAATAAATTGAATTGGGATGAACATGTGGATTATATTAGAAAGAAAGCGAATTTCATTATATAATCAGTTTCATATCTATTAAACTATATGGAGAATGACCAAAAGCTTTATATCTTCAATATGTTAATTAAGCCAAATTATCTGCATCTGAAGTATTTGTACCAGTATTAGCCAAAATGAACAGTAAAGTTATAAAAAGACATTAAATTATTCGCGAAGATTGCAAAATTAAACAAAGATCATTTATTTTCAATTGTCAATAACGCCTTCAAATCGCAATTTCAAAAACTTCAAAAAAATAATTGATGATCCTAATAATCTCTTTAAAGAAGATTTCCTAAAAGCACGATTGAAAATACTAGAACATTACTAAAATCAACACTATTGCATTATATACAAAAACCTTTGTTCCAGTGTTCCAGCAGCTATTGAATGTATAAACAAAGAAGAATTTCCAACATATTAATATATATTTAGGAACATATACATGTATTAATTTCCTAATTACATTTGTAAAAAATTTGTACAGGAATAAAACCTTTTTATAATAATAATAATAATAATAAAAGTCAGAGTAAATTTATTGCGTAAAATATATATGCATAAAATCTATAGACTAACACATGACAAAAAAATAAAACATAAGCAAATAATTATCAACAAATTAATAAGTACAATATATAATAATATAATCAATGTTTGTGTCAATGGTTGTGTAGGTGCTCAATGTTGGATGGATGTTTCGAATGGATGAAGTGTANTATATATATATATATATATATATATATATATCCATTGATATTAACATTATTTAACAAACAATAATCAATAAATCCCTAATAAAACGGCATTTAAAAACCTTTTACGACAGTATTTAAAAGTAATGTTAAGCTTAGAACCTTCGTAAGTAGGATACTTATGAAATAATTCAAGCTTCTTTGATTATAAGGAATATATTTACAGCTTAAGAATAACAAGCTACTAAATCCAATCAGCTTCATGAAAGACATAATAATTATTGGAATACATTTATATTGCAAAGTAGGAAAACATATCCATTACTGTCTAGTTTGTAAATGAAGTAAAAACCATGAACATCTAGAGGATTGCGAGATGCGAGAATTGAATTTCTGACATTGCTTACGTATCAACTCTTTAAAATAGGCTAACTTGCTTAATATTTTTTAAATAAATTTTGGCTAGAGATCTAAAGCATATATATATATATATATATATATATATATATATATATATATATATATATATAAATATATATATGCATATATAAGCATATATATATATATATATATATATATATATATAGTTCAATAAATAAATTACTGGATTTGGTCAATTTGCTGAGCAACGAATGAACAGAATAATAATCTAAGAAGTTAGAAAAGTAATATATAAGCATGTGTAATTCCACAATTCTGAGAATGTCTTTTCTAGCTACAAGAATATATGTTAATATAATCCCCATTCTATTTTTCTCAAAAACTCGATCTGTATGTAATTCGATAATTAAGAATTCGATCATAATTTTAACTCAGAAATAAATGCATTCAAAATGTCATTTTGTAACTAAATTTCTACATAATACATGACCTTAGTGAGACAAGGCAAGAACATTTGTGTAGATTATTATTCCAGTGACCAAGCTGACATGCAACATTTATGTTGAAATTTAGCCCGGAGCCAGGATCAGCCTCCCAACAATTTTCTGACCCATTTGCAAATCAGATTCACTGTACTCTAACTTGCCCACAATTTTGTTCTAACTGAAATAATTTTAGGAAATCACTAAATTTTTCGAATATTTAGTTATCCATATCATATATTTAAAAAATTGTGATAGTAACTTTCAAACACAGAGTAGGAGTTATCGGTTACCAGGTAATTACAATTATAATTATCATAGTGATGAATAGCAGCGGGAATTCATTGAATAATAGACTTATTATCAGTTTGGAGAAGAGCAAGGTCAGGTGGTGACAAAATTTTTCTGAAAATCCAGGTCAGGCTTATGCGTGGGCACGGCTTAGTCGAAGAAAAATATGTCCTAAGGTACCACTTTCAACGCAATAAATTTCTAATGGAAAATAGCCATCAAATTAGCAGTTTAATTCGAAATTCCACTAAGATGTTTTAATATTTGTGATGATTTCATTGCAAACTATTAAATGGTCTTAACCCACAAAACTAATACAATTATCGAAAATTTGAAAACGCCACAGAATAGGAAATTTTGCTGGAGGAAAACAATCATTCATGCTTGACATAATGTTTTTGACAATAAAATTCAAAGCTCCAAGAATGTAGCTATTTATTATGTTTTATAATATTTTGAATTTCTTTTATCAGGTCGTTGTTACAGAATGAGTTTTGCTAGACATGAGTGAGTAGTTCATTGTTCAACAGTGGACATTATTAAACAATTTTTTGAACCCAAATATTTTTCATAGTACTTGTTATGTCTATTGTAATAAATCCAATTTCTGTGTTTATTCCAGGTACTTTTAGAATAGGGCATGTAGGTTTTGTCAAAATAACCCTAGTTTAAAATAATGTCCGAGTATGTTTATGTTGAAATTCATACGTTTTTGGTAATATTGCAGTTTTGACAAACTTACTTAAACTCTTTTGTAATTATTGCAACTGCGAAGGGTTTATCTGTGCAGGAATGAACTATTTTGGTAGTTATTTCTAGTCAATATTTGACTAATTTCTAAATGTTTTTTTGATTTAATTTAAAAACAGTTCTGATGCGCTAAAACAATTATTGTAAACAAAGTTCAGGAGAAAGGGTGAAATATGAATTGTTAAAGCTAGCAGTAATTTGTAGATCAATATTATGCAATTTCTAATTACTTTCGAATTTACATCCTACTCCAATAACTCATCCTCTTAACTCTACATTCTTACCCATACATTATGTAAGTATTTTTTTATGTTATAAGTGTAGACAATTGGGATAGGGATCAAGGGTGCTAGTGGGGTGCCACTTGGTAAAAAATCAAATTAAGAAAATAACGTGAGAAGGAAAATAAATGAAATAACACGAAACATCTGATATACATCAAATTGCTGTTTCATGTAAAATATGTTCTATAAATATAACGGTAGCAACTATCGGGTTAATGCAAGCAATAGCCCATATGTTTTTCTAAATCTTTTGGAAGGGGAGTAATTTGTTCCTTATTTTAAGGAATCAATTTGAAATAATAAGCACTGTGTGCATGTTGTAGACAAAATAAAATCTTAAGAAATAAGACAAGTAAAATTGTTGTGATTGGTGCATAATAAACAAATCCCTTTAAAATTGTCCGTAATTTCTGTCAATAGTGATCTCATATAAATTTTGTCGATTTTGAATATTATTTAGTTGATGTTCGGAAACGAGTCGGTCAGAAATGTCGGTTCTTGGTATCATGAAGCAAATCAATATTTGCAGACATCGATATTTTTTCTGGGTATGTTTGGCTTTAGCATAAACATTCTGATCACTATCACATACAGAAATGCACCTAAGAAATCTTCTTTCCCATATTTGTTACATGTCTTATCATGGTGGGATGGCCTTATATGTTCTGTACTAGGTTTGCGACTCTGCTTGTTTGCAAGAATTGGTAAATATATGTTTGTAATAATTCCATCTAATTTCAATCAAAAAGCGTTGCATTTCAGTTCAGAGTGTAGCTTTGTGTTGAATGCAGTTATTCGATTTTTGGATAACTGAGGTCTTGCGTACATTATGATGAAGATATTTCGTTTGATTTGTTCACTAAAAAAGTTTAATATATTTATCAAACATGTTTTAGTTGTATACTTTTCCTCATACTGAGTTGCAATTCATGCAAAAAACATGAACAAACAAGGAATTTCCTTTAAATCAAATTTTACTTATCCATCAATGCAAGCTAATAAATTTTCAAACTAAACATCGAAATTAGTATACATTTTAGAATTCAAAGTAAACTAATACAGAATTATTATTCTAAGTTATTTTTCATTGAAAAATCTTCAACAAGATTTGAGTGTTTTAACAGTCGCCTGCAATTGCAAATACAGTATAAACTAAATTATTTTATAACAATATAAAGCTCTCTTATCATTAAGATTTACACCCATATTAAATATTTTTGACAATTATGTACCGCTAGGAATTTTTAGACTGGGAAGTATGTATACACCGTTCATTTCTTGAAGAAGACTTTGAAAATTCTAAAAAAATCATAGAAGTTTATTTTAAAATGTCACTTATGTGGCTATTTAAAAATTAGAATGTAAAATATCTTTAATCCTATTTCCACAAGATATTTTTCATAACCTGTGACGGCTTCCCCAAAAGATACTTATAACTCGCGAGCTAATGAAGATATTTAACATCTAAAAACACCAAGATAGACAATAATTTCCTCTTTTTTTCTTGACTTTAATTCGCGACTTGGTGCTGGCCCTACTGCGCTACAAACTCTGACCTTGCGCACGGGGCACCTGGACTGGAATCATACATTTCGTTTGCAGAAAACTAATTATTTCAGGATTGTTGTTGTTCCCATGAGCATTAGACGGTGTTATTATCTGAACACTAGGTATGGAAAGAATTTAAATATTTTTATTATTGATTTTACATTGGAAATGATATACAAAACTGAGAGCTGTATTGTTAGTAACTTTGAAATAGACTTGATAAATATTCAAAATCATAGCTAGTTGTCTGCATAAATTACTGGATTATTGCCACTAATCTAGATTTGAAATTTTAATGGAAAGACTATGGCTGAATCTTCTACGGATCATGTTAACTTTTCATTGCTACTCTGGTGAAAAATAACTTCAAAGCCCACGAAATTCACAATTTCCTGATAACTGCATGGGGGAAGATGTCAAAAGTTTGAGACGCATGCAAGAAATAATGAAGGAAGTTGGAGATGGTGATCAAGAAACTTGCAAACAAAGGACAGAATTTCATACACTATGGAATAAAACATTCAATGCTAAGAGAACTCATAGATACTGATAAACATGTTTCTGTTCAGTATATTTCAACCTACCTAGAAATGCCAAACATCACAGCTCATTGGATCATTAGGAAAAATCTTAGAATGAAAAGTGCCTTTGTCTGTTGGATTCCACATGATTTGACTGAAAATAAAAAAGTTCAGCAAGTGAATCACGCCACTGAGCTTGTCGATTCTTTAAATGGTAGTGTAGTTGTGGTGGATGAAATATGGATTTACACGAGGCCTTTTTCTCTATTACAACCTTTTTGAAGCCAGATCCATCGTGGTGGATATCGCTCTCAAGTGGCCCGAAGAAAGATGGCTGACTAAAAGTTTCATATTGTCGTTGACTACAATTTTAGAAGTGACTTTCTCTTTCATGTGCTTCAACCAAATGAAACTGTGAATGCTGAGAGATACATAAGGCTTATTGAGAAGACTCTCCAAAATCATCTTTCCATTATGCATGATAATGCCAGACCGTACCCCACGATTTTGACACAAAAGTTCTTTGAGGAAAAAGGACTCACACTCATAGTGCAATTTCTTTATTCTCCCGACTTTAATCTGCTTGACAAATACGTGTTTCATAACTTGGAATTCGACAGGAGGTAACTGGAACTCAATTCCATCCCAGAAGTGGAAACATTTCTTCAAGGCTTTCTGAGCGAAAAAATGAGGCACTTTAGGCTGTATCAGGAACTGCATTGTCTCATTGATTACTTGCAGGCCATTGTTGCTAATAATGGTGACTATCTTTAAGTTCTTCTCTTGAGTTTTTATGGAAAAATTAAAATTGTTTTATAAAATGTTTTATGTGTATTAAAAGATATTTATTCTTTAATTGCTTATCTATCTAATAATACTACTACTACTACTACTACTACTACTACTACTACTACTACTACTACTAGACTTTATTAAACTGTAGATAAGTATACAATAATATAGAATAACATAAATATAAAAAGCATTATTAATATTTCCAAAAATTAAATGATTTTTTGCAGTTACTGTATAAACATAAAAAGAATCGTTTACATCCATTACTTTCATATGAATTTTCTAAAAATTCATAAAGAATATCGTACATTTTCTTTTTGCTAATTTTTGGATTTCCAAAGAAATCAAAATTGTATTCCCGAATTAAATAATTCCCAATGCAGCAAATTCTATTAAAGTACCAATTATCACTAGTATTATTCTTCGTTTTCTTTATAACAAATAGTAGACTTTTAGTTTTTCGATTGTTTTTGAATTCAAATGAAACATAGTCTAAAATATTAATTAAATCATATCTTCCATGGATTATATCTATTAATTGATGGACATCCTTCAATTGAAAAAATAATGAAACTGGTAAGAGTATATAGTAACTTAAATCTTCCTTTGTGCTGTGGAGCGCCTGTCACAGTCGCCATGTAGAATCTTGCCAACCTTCCTACTAGTAAGTCTTAGCTTAATTTAGGAGCTGCTGTGACAATTGGTTCCTCCTTAGATAGTACGGTAGGTGACAGACTCCAATCTCCATCTCTCTTCTTTCAGTTCTATTGTTTAGCCGTTAACTGATTAAACTATTATCTCATCAACTAACATTGATACGAAACTAACGACTATTATTTTTAGATCCAAGACACGAGACAGAGGGTACAAAGTACAGGGTACACTTACCCGACCTGCAACAAAGCACAAAAGAGGAATCGAAGAACTACGCTACAACGAGTATTTCCATGCGATACTGAAACATCGATAGAGACACCAACCACAATTCAGATGACTCAGTGTAATGGAATAGTGTGCATGAGTGCGATAGTGATAATGTGTGATACCTTATTAATTTAATGCATTGATTGTTCTTGTTATCAACAAAGTTGTCTATTAAAGGAATCTCGCAACCGGGATGCATTAGCTTGTTATGAGCTCCTACATATAATAACCTTACATATAAATAAATACATGCCAACCTAGAGTACATGTGAACAATCAATACGGTCATGCCAAAGGAAATGAATTGATAGTCCGTCAGTCCAGTAGTAACCATATGTAATAAACTCTGTCCAAAATAATACAAACAGATCTTGTAATTTCCTAATGTAGCTAGATGTAATAGCATAATGTAATAACTGTCGTAATATGGAAAACGAACGATAGGAAAGCTAATACGAGTAAAAACCCCTATTCTTACACCTAACCTATGAGCATCTCGGGTAAGCACCGGCTATACACGATGCACCCGTTAAATGGAGTCGTGAACCACCTTCTAGAATACCCGAGAGCTCGAACGTTTAGCTTTCCATTCTATTAAATAAAATAACCTGATACAAAAGCGTAAAGAAAATCCAGTAAATTCAATTCATCACCAAAATGATCAATTACACAATTTTTATAGTGAAAAATTAACAAACAATCAAATATTTGACTAGTACCTGCTAATTCCAGTTGTTGACAATTTTAAACGCTTTAAATTTTGTTCGTCTGCTGATTACGCACTTCTGCCTTAATTAGCAGTTGTGATTTAGGTCTAGTGCCTTTTTGCCAAATTAATTAATATCAAAAATTACTGCATTATAAATTTACAAATAACTAATTAATCATAATCATATTTTTTTACAATTAATATTTTATTTTAATATTCAGTCTTAGTTTCTTCTTCCTTTTTTCTTAATTTGACCACATATGATTCAGATTACGATTACGTTACACTAAAGATCATAATAGCTATAACAAGTAAAAACCCTTATCCTTATACCTGGCTACCAGCTGCACAGCCATTTGAATGGTGAACAAATAAATGTTAGGTGCAAAGATGTTACAAACTCCTGTTAAATGAAGTTGTGGACCACTGTCTCAAATACCCTAGTGCTTGACTGTTTAGCTTTCCATTACAATTAATAAAATAACCTGACAAAGAAAAGCAAAGTAAATCCAATGAATTTAAGTCATCACCAAAATAATAAATTGCACCACTTTTATACTTGAAAATAATAAACATTCAAATATTTGGCTAGTACCTGTTAATCTAAGTTGTTGACAATTTTCTATTCTCTGATTTTCCTTTGTCTGCCAATTTACTCACGTCAGCATTAATTAGTGTTTGCAACTTCAGCCTTTTACCATTTGTCAAATATACTGCCAAATTAATATTAATTAATATGAAAATACTGCTTCATAATTTTACAAATGATTTAACTAATCATAATCATGTGTGTACAATAAATATTTATTTCTATATTTAGGCTTATTTCTTTCTCTAATTCTCTCTACTTGACCACATGATTGGATTATGTGACAATAAGTTAGTTATTCACATTATAAGAAACTCACAGACACCTTGCATCCATTTTACAAAAAGAGTATCAGAAGATTTTGATATATTAGAAGAATATTAATTTAATTGTTATTCAAATATGAATGCAAATGCAATCAATTTGTACAAAGCTCTCAAATTTATAAAGCAGCAGATAGTAATTGTGCTGATTCCAACAACTTGAAGAAACATGGGAACTTTTATGAAACAAAAATAATAAAAAACCAAGGTAAGCATCATTTAGACACATGCAATAGAATACCAATTGAAATGCTCAATTTCACTTACTTCCAAATTGGTGAAATCCCTTAAGCATAGAAGCAAATAAAGTATGAAATGTGCAAATAGTGTTTGGATTACAGAAAAAATATTTCAAAATGAAAAATTATTTATGCACCACCATTCACAATATCTCTAATTAGTGAAAGTAATTTGAATTTATTTGTGCACATAAAATTAGCAGGATCAAAATAATTTATTTAGCATAGAAAGTTAAATAAAAGTAAATATAAAAGCAAAATAATTTGTTTTTTTTACAAAGGAAGTTCTAGTAAAGGGGTTGAAATAATTAGCAGTTTTAATTGCATTATTCCTATATCAGTGCTAAATGTTGACCCAATAACATTCAAATTTCAAATGTAACTAACCTGTTTGTAATTTGGCTTTGGCAAACAGGTAGCTTGTTTGTGCACATTTTCTGCCAGGACAGAGCTAAACTCAAATTCTCCTAGGCTATTCATCAGGGTTTTCAATCTCAACCTCAATCTTTAGGAGTCAATCTGAATTCTTTGAAATTCAATCCCAATGTAAATCTCAGTCTTTTTAAAATTATTTAATATTTTTTTATTTTTGGAGACACTAGTATTTTTAAAATTTCATCACCTACATTGGAATGACATAATATTTTTCATTCAAAGTATCAAATAAATAATGTTTTTTTATTCAAAAATGGCCAGATTTGATTGCATGAATCATTATTACGTCATTTGGGGACGTCATTATCTACTAAAATATTTTTGTAGAAATTACTACAAGATTTGAGCCTGAAAAAAAACAATCTCAATCATTATCTTTTAACCTACAGATTGACTCAATTTCAATCATCAATCTTAGAAGTACATTCATTATTTGAAATAAATCAAATTTTACAAATAGTTAATATTTTAATCAATTTGAGGATGATATTTTCAAGAACCATCATTGCAAAGTACAGTTCCAGTATTCTCAGTAGTCATAAGGTATGAAAGATTTCTTATATTAGCATTAGAACCACTGATGGGTCAAATTTGACCACAAGAATACTTAAAAGATATTGTTCAAATACTTTGATATTCCATTCAACCCATTTTCTATATTTACCCTAACATTATATTGGCTACAGGAGAGATCACCCAAACATAAAGATAATTTTGAAGATAATTCTGCAGCCTCTAAAACCTCTATTGGGGTCAAATTTGACATAAAACTGAAAACTATTTTGATAATGGAAGTTATTATCAGAATATTGATTAAGTATTCTACAATATAAACAAAAACAATGAATTTTAGTGGGATTAGTATGTAATAAATAATGTTTGAGTGTTATTCAATTAAAAGACAGCCATTAATATCCCTCAATGATATTTTAGTTTCCAATGTTTTTATATGTGATTGTTTGCTATTTCCATGATTTATCAGAAGAGAACTCAATGAAACTTTAAAATTTGCTTACACATAGGTAATATGTGAGCTCTAGTACAAAATTGTTTCAAATATTTTCAATGCTTCCAAAGTCAACCTCCAAAAATTTTGCAAAGGCCACAATGATATTTGGGTGTGAAGTATACATATCTTTTAGTGCCAAAGAAATGGGAATTTGAAGTGCTACAAACTCTGCAACGTGTACTCAACAAACTTAATAGGTAGCAGCCTCTGTTGAACATGAATGAGCAATAGTTGTACCATCTCTAAAAGTTCAGATATACATGTATATCTAGAACATTTTCCAACACACTTGTGAGGGACAGCTTTACTCAAATTTAAATGCCATATGATATTGAAATGCCATCAATCAAAAAATGTTGACACTAATTTTTCAATACACAGCTAAATATAGAAAACTAGAGAGGAAAAGATATGAAATAGCTGATGGCTTCAATTGGATTTCAGTTAGTGAAGTTATTTATAATAACCACAGCCTTGTTGATTTAGTTTGGAACACCAAGTATGGAAAGAAACTTTTCATGGACATTGATGCTGTAACTGGAACTGCTGCTTCTCTCCATCTATTTTTTCTGCGTCCCTCTGATATTCTGGCAATGACGTCCAGAAGTCTGCGTTGCTATGTAGGGTGCCTTTTCGATGCTCTATTGTAAATGTGAATTCGTTGAGATACTCTATCCAGCGGGATACAATGCCCAATTTGTCTCCTGAAAATTTTTTGAGCCACGCGAGGCCACTGTTGTTGGTGCGTACTCTGAACTCTTTTCCAATCAAAAAATGTCTGAATTTCCTGATGCTTTCAACTAGTGCTAGCATTTCTACTTTAGTTGAACCGTAGTTTTCTTCACTTGCCCATAGTTTGCGGCTGAAAAATTGTATTGGTACTTCTTTCCTGTTTTTTATTTCTCTATCTTCAGTATCATTTCTCTTGCGTTGTCCTTCATCGATATTCTTCCTTTGTAACGCTCAAAATAACTTGCTGTTAGTTTTGATAGTTTCGTTTGTGGTTCTCTGAATTTCCTTATTATTTCGTTAAGGATCACATCATCCTGTTGTTTTTCTATTATCTCCTTCTCAGAGATTTCCTCTTTTATTATGATTGGTAGTACCGTCTGACCCTTCTTGTCTACATTAATTTCTGGCAGCTCGTCGTATTGATTATGTGGTAAAAACTGGAATTGCTGCTTCTCTCCATCTATTTTTTCTGCATCCCTTTGATATTCTGGCAATGACGTCCAAAAATCTGCGTTGCTGTGTAGGGTGCCCTTTCGATGCTCTATTGTAAATGTGAATTCATTGAGATACTCTATCCATCGGGATCTAATGCCCGATTTATCTCCTGAAAATTTTTTGAGCCATGCGAGGCCACTGTTGTTGGTGCATACTCAGAACTCTTTTCCAATCAAAAAATGTCTGAATTTCCTGATGCTTTCAACTAGCGCTTGCATTTCTACTTTAGTTGAACTGTAGTTTTCTTCACTTGCTCGTAGCTTGCGGCTGAAGAATTGTATCGGTACTTCTTTCCCGTTTTTTATTTGTCCTAGTGTTGCACCTATGGCGACCTTGCTTGCATCACAATCTAATATAAATGGTTCGTCATAATCCGGTGTATTAAGTGATGGCAATTTCGCTAGTTCCTCCTTG